>PVJH01021458.1:0-38577 GCA_004026705.1 Nesogale talazaci | reverse complement strand
CCAGCCTCTTCCTCCTGGCCTGTGGTGATTCATTGATTGGTGTCTTCCAGGAAGGTATGTTGAGGCTGTAGTGGGTCCACGGTTAAGCTCTTGACCGAGAATCCAAAGGCATGCAGTTTAAACCCACCCAGTGGCTCTGAAGGAGAAAAGCCTGGTCATCCTCCCCGGAAAAGATGAAAGCCAAGGAAGCCCCATGGAGCCATCTTACTCCATCACAGAGGTGTTCTGAGTTGGAAACCACTGGTCAGCGTCTTACACCACCACCATAACAGCCACGACCAACTGCCACCATCACATGGCAGTGGCACCATTGGATGGGTCTGAAGGGCCAATCTTTGTGCTAGTAGCCCAGTGCCTCACACTTTTGCCACCATGGTTCTTGATGGACAAGAAAGCCCTCTGCGGTGGCTGTGAGTCTGAATCTATTCCATGGCACGGGACAACGAGGACGAGCTAGTTTGGGGATAAGGTCTTGGAAGAGGGGTCATACTGGAGTGGAATGCTTCCTACTTCCACCTGCATGGTGCCTCTATAACAGAGGGGAAGGCACACATACCCTGAGACTGGAGGGAAGGTCGCATGTAAAGATTTGGAAAGAGTTACAGGAGCACAGACACATTCCCCCTCAGAGGCCCCCTGTGGACACTAGGATGTGGTACCTCTAAGCTCCAGAACCTTGGGACAGCACCCATGAGCCCCAATAAACACACCCACACTCTGGGGACCCCAATTTACCTGAGCCTCAGAATGTGAAGAAAGATGTTGTGGATGCTGATCCAGACATTCATACCTCTGTTTTGAATGATCAACATCCTGTCCCTCTCTACTAGATCATTCTAATTGTATGCACATTATTTTCACCAATTGAAACACACACACACACACACACAAGTGAACCCCATTCTCTCCTCCACCTCCGTTTACCATGCTGTCTCTCTGCTCCTTTGCTGTGGCCAATGCCCTCGAAAGGATTTTCCATCTTGACCTCCACCATGAAATTGTTAATCACCTCATAGGCATGTGAAAGTCAGACAGCGGTCAAGGAAGGCTTATGTTAATTTCATGATTGAGATGTATGGGTGGAATCTAGCCTGTTAATCTGGAAATAGCCATTGAGTAGCCAATGAGGCCTCTGTGTGGGCATGGCTTTCTCCTGAGACTTCTGGGAAATCTCGTGATATTTCCCTTGTGGAGATGAGAAGCTATCTCCCCAGTTGTTGGGAGTTAGTCTCAGAGACCATGAATCATGGACAAGACAAGATGGCAGCATCCGAGGAGCTGAAGGAGCTGGAGGAGAAGCTACACGGCCTTGCCCTGATGGAACCAGACGTCTGAAGTTGGAGAAGCCATGTAGAGAGCCCTGCCAGAGCTGAGTTGCTTCTACCACCACTGGATGTTGTTGATGGACCTGGAAGCGAGGAGCCATGTGGAGACAGACCCCTGCCAGCACCAGGATTCTGCACCCACTGGCCTGTGACTTCGTGAGTCGGAAGGAGATGTTATAGACTGATATCGGGCATATGGGCTAATATCGGACTTATGACTTTGTACTCGACTGAATTGGGATGCTTTCTTAATGTCCTATACCTCTTATATGTAAACCGTACCCTTATATCCATATGTGCATCTATGAATTGTTTCTCTAGTCTACCCAGATTAACACAGCTGGAGACAAATTAAAGCGTCTGGATTATGGTTTGAGGGAAGCACATTCAAAGTACCTTGGGCTACCAGAAGAACAAGCAAAGCTGTCCTAGAGAAAATATAGCCAGAAGGTTCCTTCAAGGTGAGAATGCTGAGAACTGTCCTTATATACTTTGGGCATGATGTCCGGAGAACCCATGCCTGTAGAGTAGAGGGCCGGCCCAAAACAAAGGAAGACTCCCAATGAGAGAGACTGAGACTGGCCATGACAACAGGTTCACGTCTGGGGACACTTTTGAGGAGAATGCAGGGGTGAGTGACCTGAAGAGAGCCGTCTGTGTGCCCGTCCCCATCCATCGGAATCTGGGAATTATTGGATTCATATCAGGAGAAACACATACACATAAAATTTTGCTGAAGATGATTTTTAAAAAATGGTGGCCACAGGACATCGGCAGGGAGCTGTCGGAGATCTAAGCCAGATTCAGAAGGGGCTGTGCCATGAGGGAGGTCAATGCTGGCGTCAGATGGTTCACGGCTAGAAGCAGGCAGCACCACAAAGAGGCTCGCTTGCCCTTTATGGACTCTGTAAGCACCCTGTCCCATCATCCAGCTCAGTGGGTCATAGCAAAGGATGGAGAGCACTGAGGGGAGCTGGGAACCCAGGCACTTAATTGTGCTCAGAAGGAGCCTTGGTGGCGCAGAGGGTGTTGTGTGGAGCTGCTAACCAGAGATTCAGAGGTTGGAATTCACCAGACGCTCCTTGGGAGAAAGAGGACCCTGTCTGCTCCGGTGCAGAGCTGAAGTCCCAGAAACTCAAGGGACAATTCCACTCTGCCCTGAGGGGTTGCTGTTGGTCAGCACTGACTCAAGCGCTGTGGGGCTGTCTCTTTGTTTGTTTGTTGCAGGGGTGGGGGAGGCTAATGTGGAACTTTTACATCAATCGGGAAGCAGTCATTTGAACTAAGTAAGGAAATGAGCTGTGATGTCACATCAGGGTTGTATCCTTTCACCACATGTCTTCAGTCTCTGTGCTGAGCAGTCATCTGGGCTGCCGGACCATTTGAAGAACTGGGCATCCGGATGGGAGGAAGGCCTCCTTAGCCTACGGCGGTGCGCAGGGACACAGCTCTCCCAGTGGAAAGCAAAGCAGACTTGGCGGGCTTGTGGATGGCCTTTGGCATGGATCACAACTCCATGTAAAGAAAACACCAGGCCGCGCACCTGAACCCATCAGCAACCTCGTGGTAAGCAGAGAAAAGACTGAGGTTGATCTCATGTTACTCTCATCCCCAGTCAAGGTTCCCAGCTGCAGCGGTCAAGAACGCAATGCATCTATGGCATTGGGCAAACCTGCTGCATGAGCCCGCTTTAAAGTGTGACAAAGCAAAGACACCACTGGGTGGGGACTAAGGTTGCCTAACCCAGGCCATGCGACCTCTCGATCGATCGATCGATTGATCATCTCAGATCTAAATGAAAGCCAGACAGGGGCTTGTCGGGGGAGTCAGCCCCTAACATGTCATCACGATTATACAGCACGATTGTACAATGGGCACGATTGTACAACAATAATAAATAAATGTTATAGTAAAGCCATAGAAAATAGGAGAGATACAATAATGCAGTGACACATTTTATGGTAGCATGCTCACCTCAGCCCCACTTGGTGGTCCACATGGAAAGAGAACAGACAGGAAGAGGAGAGGGCATGGGGAGAGGGAAGAGAGAGAGGAGAAGAGGGAGAGAAGTTGGGGGAGGAGAGGGGAGAGAGAGAAAGAGAGAGAGGGAGAGAGAGAGAGAGAGAGATCCTTTATTGTTGACCAAGGCTTATATCAATTTTGGGGGTGTGATTACAGGTAATTGCACGTCACAGGAAGGGGTTGTCCTATAGGTTATACAGCAATGAGGGGGTAGAAAGAGCGGCACACACGCACCAGGAAGAGGAGGTACTGGGGTCCCACATGTAATAAGATGGGTGGACCCCAGACTCATGATGGCAGCCTAACATTGGATGTCACTGAGCAGGTTTGATGTGTTCTCTGGCTCTTCACAGAGACCCTTAACAATAGGGTGTGAACCCCACTAGCAGGGACCCGACTCATGGTTGAAAACCTTGGAGGGAAAGTCACCTAGCAAGGCTGTTATTGACAATAGACTACTTCTCCCTGAGGGCTTTCAATCATTAGTCTGGTCCCTATGACAGTCTGGCAGGCTAAAAGCCTCTGATCTCTCTAAGTAAGCTCTAAGGTTTGGGAAAACTTTGGAGGAGACAGAGTTGTGGAAAAGCTTTATATGAATCCCACAACAACTAAGGAAGACCAGGAAAGGATTGATGTGTTTGAGTGATGAATGTACAGCCAGAATGCTCATTAAAGCCGAGGACGCAGACACATTGTCTCTTAGACTTTGCCCAGGTGGTCAGGAAGCACATTCGTAGGTGGGGGTGGCAGGGGCATCTAACAACAGCAGTAACAACAGAAGATCCTTCATTGCAGGGTCTGGAAGTGTTATTGCTTTTCCCAACTTGGAAAAAAACACAACAACTCCTTCTGCAGGCAGAGAATGCTAGATTTCCAGGCAGGACATACCTCGGTTCTTTGGCTTCCCACAAGAAAGAATTCACACCAGAGCCTGGCTTGTGACCCAAATGAGTTTTTATAAAGGGCGGAAGACATTTCAGGTTTTTTGGTTTTTTGCTTTGTTTTTTTTCCCGTTTCAGGTTTTTCAGTGACTGTACACGGGCAACTCTTGGGACTGTCCACTCACACGGGGTGGCCTGAGTCTGGAGAGAGAGACCGCCACACTGCCGGGCAGAAGACAGAACAGCAGAAGAGAGGGGGGGGCCTTTGATGGGGGGGGGGCATGGTTAACAGATCTGGTGGACCCCATTGAGGCCCACCCAGGTGTATGGCCTATCTGACTGGGTCTTGAATTTGGAACATGCCTCATTCGTCTTTATGGCTGGCTAAGAATGGGGAAGGGGGCTTCAGGCGTAGAGAGGAGACTACCCCTGGTCCCTGCTCCTCGCTACCCAAGAATAATTTCTTCCCTTGCTTGGCCACTGAAGTGAGAGCTGTGGAGGGATTGATTTCTCACACAGTTCTGCAGACGACAAGGCCCACATCCGATTATCAGCCTCGGTGACTTGGTCTGTGGACTCCCAGGGAGCATGTGTTCTGTGCTCCTCTCCAGGCCCTGGCAACAGCCTGTGACTTGCCAAATCGTCGCATCCGTCACCCTCCCTCCGATCTCAGGGTCTGTGTCCCTTCCCCTCTGCTAGAGGGACACACCCAGCAGTATGACGTCCTCTTCAAAGACTCTAGCCCCACAGATGGACGTGAGGTGAGGGCGAGCTGACTGGGACGTGTCATCCCACGGATTCGGCTGGCCTGGCTGGCTCGGCAAGTATCCCTTCCTCCCTCTCGGCTCCATGTGTGCCCCTCCCGAAGCGAAGCCGCACGCTGGGCTGAAGAGGAAGACCTTCCCTGATAGCAGGAGGACCGTCCTTCCGTCAAGGGGTCAAGGGGTCAAGGGTAGAGGAGAAGCTCCACGGCCCTGCTGGAACCTCCAGACAAGCTCCCAGAGACCCTATTCCCAAACAAGGACGTCCTCCCAAAGACTGGGGGTGGCTGCTGCGTGCCACGGAGCTGATTCAGACTCAGTCACCCCAATTAAGGTTGTTCTTGTCCATGAAGAGCCCTGCTCGGTGACCAAGCAGGGCAGCTGACTCAGGACTGCAGGGCTGACTCCACGTCCAAGACACCTCCTGGTCTGGGGCATTCCAACAATGGCATGTGTGTGTGTGTGTGTGTGTGTGTGTGAAAACACTAGTCATCTGAAGGAAGGCAGGCGGAGATCAATGCGTCCAGCAGAGAAAGTTGTACCCAGAAAGGTAGGCACCAGGATGGAGTTTGTCCCCCAGGGAGACCATGCTAGGAGAGTGAGATAAGATATCAGATTCCTACAGCGATAAGGAAAGACTCCTCCGGAAGAATTTATTGGCTTGCAGTTATTGGGAAAAGGCATGGTGGGAGTGGTGTGAACCCCCAATAAAACGATTAAAAAAAATAAAAAGAAGCAGCACTTTAATAGTTTTTTTAAAGATAATGGTGAGTATCATTGCATAACACTACAAACCGCCACACAAGTGATAGTTTCTTACAAGTTAGTTGCAACTCAGATTCTGAAACAATATCAAGAAGCTGTTTATATCCTGTTAGATTAAAAGGAATTTTTTCTAAAAACAAAAACAAAAAGAAGTCAAAGGAAGGGGGGGGGAGGGGAGGGAAAGAAGGTGGAGGGAAACCCTTGGAGGGGCAGAGCCACGCCCTCCTTGTTGCTGTTGTGACTGTTGCCATCTCTCCTCTGACTCATAGTGACCCCACACAGCAGAAGGAACCAGCCCAGTCCGGTGTCACCTCATGGCTGAGGCTTGCAAGGTTTTTGATCTCCGGTGACAAAGCCCCAACCAACAGGCCTCCCAAGTGCGTCTGCATAGAGACGCTGAGACCACAGAGCTGATACCGAGGTCTCAAGCAGAAAGCAAATGTTTTGAGAATGATGACGGCAACAAATGTACACATGTGCTTCACACAGCGGATGAATGGATGGATTGTGATGAGTTGTACCCTCAATAAAATGGTTTTTAAAAGAAAAATTATCAAGGGGGGGAAGAGAGATGATTTTGAGTTTCTTCATTTCCCGCTTCCATGTTTCAAAGTGGAGGGCCAACAGGTTACAGAGAGGAAGGCCGGTGAGGAGATGGATGGACACGGGGGCTGGAATCATGGGCCCTGGCATGGGAACGATTACGCGCAGGGCGCAGGGCCAGGCCTGGTTTCCTTCTGTCGTGCGGGGGTCGCTGTGGGTCAGAACGGACTTGATGGCACACCACAGCAATGCCAGCACCTGGATATGTTTAGCACTGACATCCCCTGAGAGTACTCCATCCACAGCCTGGGAAGAGGACCCGTCTGGCTTACCTCCTCTGGAGATGCCGGTGATGGCCTTTCCCCACTTGACCTTAACACATTCCCATCCCCAAGTTCACTCACACTGGGCCAGCTGGCCTCTTCTTTTTTTTCTGAGGGCCAAATGTGAGGGTCCTCCCACCTCGAGACTTTTAACTCTCCCCCTGGGCCTCTGAACCCTCATTCCATTCCTGGCCTGCGGCTCTGGGTACCACCACCTGGACTTCTGTCACCAGGACCAGCCTGCTGACCACTAGCTGGGGCCGCAGCAGTCAAGCCTAGAGGCAGGGCTCTGCGGCAGCTGCCGCAGCAGAACCCTGCCCACTGGACCGCTAGGGCAACCTCCTCTAGCAGAGGTTCATTTTCCATTTCCGCCACCGTGGCTAAGGGGTGGCAGTGGGAGGGGGCTGAAGAGAGAGGACTGCCCAGTGTGCCTTGAGGACTGCATTTGCTGATTTATCTGAACAGAAAGCCACCCAGAACCCCCCTGTTCTGTTTGCACAACGGCCTCTTGGTGCACGTACAGGTGCCACATGGCACAATGGAATGTTCTGGAACAGCCTTCCCAGTGTTAGCCATAATTTCTTATGATTTGCACAGTCAACGGCCTTTGTGTCATGAGGAAGATCCAGGTAAGCTTGCCTCAGAAGGAAGGGGAGAGAATTCGATCCTCCGAAACAGAGGAGCTGGGTGCGGGCCTCCTCGCAGCCAGGCACGAGCTGGTGACTGCCACCTCCATCCGAAAGGTGGAGTTGCCTTGTCTGCAAAAGCGTGTGGCGGGTGAGCTCTCAGTGTCTTTGGTCCTCACCTGCCTGCCGTTGGTGCGCACTGCCTGAACACCCGGTGCTGTGGGCCACTGGGGAGAAGTCTCTGCTGTCCCCCTTCACACTTGCCCTGGCTTACACATGCTTGAGAGAGGGAAGCAGCACAGACCATACCACCATCCGAACATCGGGTAACACAGCTGTCATCATTTCGTCA
This sequence comes from Nesogale talazaci, assembly GCA_004026705.1. Classification (NCBI taxonomy): domain Eukaryota; kingdom Metazoa; phylum Chordata; class Mammalia; order Afrosoricida; family Tenrecidae; genus Nesogale; species Nesogale talazaci. Next base: position 30,979 of record PVJH01021458.1, on the reverse strand, counting down.
TCTGATGTCAACTTGTGGAAGGGGTGGAGTGGAGCCTGTCAATCAGGTTGCAGCTTGATGACCTCATTTGGCGGCAGTAGGAGATAAATAGCTCGCTGGAGGCAGCTGTGTCTAGGAATCCCAAAGGTGGGCTGTCACCCGCTGAGACGGGTCCCATCGACGTGCTCAGTAAATCAAACTGGAGCCGTGTGGTTGACAGCAAGGTGCTGGCACTCGAATGCACGAAGACCTGTAAAATCCCGGGGCTCCCGTAGAGCAGGCCACCCTGATTGACCAGTGAGGTCCAGACTGTGTTTGGACAGGAAGTTGTATAAACCAATCAGATGACAGCTACTGCTGCTTCCAAGCTCTGTCAACGAGAACCGAAACTTTTTAATTTTTTTAAAAAGCTTTATTGACATCTCAGAGCCCTGATAGTGTCGTGGTTAAGTATTGGACAGCTCAACTTGAGGTCAGCAGTTCGGAAACCACCAGCCGCAGTGGGGGAAGAAGAGGAGGCTTTCTCTTCCCTTAAAGGGTGACCATCTCGGGAACCCACAGGGCAGTTCTACCCTGCCCTCCAGGGTGCCCATGATTGGAATGGGCTTCATCGCAAGGAGTCTTGAGTCAGTCATTGGCATGTAATTCACATCTCCGAGAACTCAATCGTTGAAACTGATTTTAAGAGTTGTGCGATCAGCACCACAATCTGTTTTCAAGCATTTTCTCTTCTCTGCACCTCATCATCACTCACTTCCCATCTCCCTCACCCCCAACCTCCCCTGCCACAGCCCTAGGAAACCATCAATCCAGTTACTATCCCTATAGATTTCACTCTCTCTGATTTCATATACAGAAAAATTATTCCAGCCTCCCTCCCCACCCCACCCCCAACAATAACAAAATTAAACACAGATGGGCCCCAATCCAAAAAAGAGGAGAAAGTAAGGAAAACTAAAACAAAGCTAAATTGGGTCAAAAGAGAGAGCAAATGATAAGATGGTAGCTTTTAACCTAATTCCATCTGCATTATTATGATCAGAGGGAACTCTGGTAGGGAACCTGCCAATGGATCTTGGACTTCCACTGTCATCGGATCATTGCTGAAACTTAGTGAGGGCCTCTTCCCATGCAGGGTTTGGGGCTGCCTGGGTCCTTCCTGTATCCTCTGCTCAAACAGCCCTCAGCCAGCAGGTGAATGCTATTGTTGCCGTGGCTTCTTTGACAGCTCTTCACAGAGCTGTGCTCTGGATGAAGGGACCCTCTGGAGGATACCCCAGGGACACAGGCAGCAGGAAGGGTTCCCACTGAGGAGAGACAAGGGTCAGAGCCAGGAAGTGGTACCTGCAACCCCTGACTCTTGAGTCCTGCAGCACCACCCACGCAGATGTCGGTGATGGCCGGACTCCAGGCTGGGCCCACCCAGGACTCCCTGAAGAGGTGGGGACACTGGCGGTGGGTCATTGGACTTGAAGACCACTGCTCAGCCCCTACTGGTCCTGCCTGCTCTCTGTCAGCCTCAGGAGTCTGGCCTTGGGAGGGTCCCCGGGCCGCTGGCCGAGCTCTCATCTCAGGAGTGGGGGCTTCCGCCTTCAGTTGCTTCCAGGTCTGGATTCACTCTTGCGCTTGCCCTGCCCCTTGGCCCCTGAGGACGCAGCAGTAAAATGAGATCACTCCTCTGGCTCCTAGGCCAGACCCCCTTTAGCTTGTCTATCGATAGCAGCTTGATGCCCTTATTTGGAGGCGCAAAGGAGATAGCTAAATCGCTGGAGGCAGGACACAGGCTCGCTCCCTGCAAGATATTTCTGAGGAGAAGCCACATGGAACTTCGCTGATGCAGTCAGGGTGCCCCAGGAGCTGGAGATGCCACGTGGAGACCCCTGTCAGTGCGGAAAGACTTCTACCGCCATTGGATCCACAACATTTCCCACCCACTGGCCTATGATCTTTCTGCATTCAGTGTCATTGCATGTGCTTTGTGAATCCGAAGAGGACTTCATCCATTGGTGTTGTACGTAGTGGGTAATATTAGACTTATGAACTTGATCTGGATTGGGTCAAGCTGTTTTCTCAATACTCAATTGTTCTTGTATATAAAGCTCTTTCTTATACACCTGTGAGTTCATGAGTTTGTTTCTCTAGTCTACCTGGACTCACACACCCATCTTCCTGGAGGGATGGATGGATGGATGACCCATCAGCCCAGATGTCCTGGTGTCTGGAACCCCAAATCAGCTGAGGTTCCCCGAGGACTGATCTGTCCCGGGAAGACAAGTTGAGAAAACTCATTCTTTGACTACATCAACCTCAACATGTTAGTCTCTGTCTAAACAGCCTAAATGGCTCTGCTCACCTGGACGGCTCTGGGTGAGGTAGAACAGTCAGTCACCCCCATCCTGCTCTCCCTGAGGACCACACGATCCTCGAGCTTTATCTGCTGCACCCCCAGACCCAGTGTGCAGTGGGACCTGGCTAGGTGCCTGCAGGGAGGCGTCTGGGACTGCACTGCTGCCAGCCGGAGCGCGGCACCCCAGGGGGCCCCAACATTCTGAAGAGGTGTTAGCTCTCATCTGTACACCACGTTCTCCCAAGCACCGAGAGCACTGCTCCACAGATTTCTGGGGTGCTGCAGGTCGGAGACCTGGAAATTTCCACCAGCTGACACTGAGCCAGGGTACGTCCACCCCCGGGAAAAGTAGGACTCACTCCATCTGTCAACCTGCTTGACCAGGCAAACACTGCCCAGAGCAATGGCCAGAAATGGGATTTATTGATCTCTTGGGAATGCTCTGGGATGATGGCAGGAGGAGGTGCCCCGGGATCATCCGTGGCCCCTGGCCAACCTCACCGCCCCGCCCCAACCCCCTGCTCATCCACAGCAGAGTTCTGAGTCTGCCTTGTAGAAACACAGGCCCTTGTCCGTGTGGGGTTGCTTGAGGGGGAGGAGAGGGCGTTGACCGTACTGCCTATACATCCTCTGCAAGTTCACTAGGAAATTTTTATTTGGCTTACAAAAATACCCCTGTAGTAAGCGATAACAGCACAAGCATTTTTCATAAGCTCAGCCCTTCGAGGCTAGAACTCTATACCTACTTGCATTTCCAGCCCTCTAAAGCATTCAGGTCAAACTTGTCATGATGACCCAGTTTCAACCACATTTCTAATCACCAACTTTTGTCCACTCTCTCTATGAGCATGAACGATTGCTGCTGGTATTTTTAAAGTCATTGGCTTTGTCAGATTTTCTGCTGTCTAGCTTATGTGTTACATTTTTATGAACCTGCATCAATAATTTTTCAAGAATAAAGTCATTATTAAAGGGAAAGAAGGAGAAAAATGAAAAAGGTTTCCTTGGGGCTATTAATGGTATTGTAAATAAGACCGTTGTAGTTCAACTAGAAAGGTTTTATAACACGATTTGGTTGTGTGCACTCACATCTTCTGAGAAGTATTACATTTAAGCAGCTGTATGAGGGATTTCAAAAAACCCATGTGAATATGGAATCAAAATATAATGGGTAGTCCTGGGATTCTAAGCCAGAGTCATGAGACAGGAAAAAGATATTAAAGGCATCCAAAATGCCAGAAAAGAAAAGAAAACTCTCTTATTTGCAAACAATATGATCTTATGTAGAGGGAATCCCAAAGACTCAATAATAATAAAAATAATTGCCGGAACTAATTGAAATTTTGGCAACAGAGCAGATTATAAGATCAGCAGACAAAAATCAATTAGATTTTTGTCTACTAAGGAAAAGAACTTTAGCATAAGTGCCCGGAAGATGAAATACTTATGAATAAATATAACCAGATAAACCAAAGACTAATACCAAAAAAATACATAAAGCACTTCTATTAGAAACCAAAACAACTTATATAGATGGAAGAATATCCCATGTTCATGGATAGAAAGACTTAATATAGTGCTCATGCCAACATTACCAAAAGCATTCTATAAAGGGAATGAAATTCTAATCCAAATCCCAGCATAATTCCTCAAAGAACTGGGAAAAGGCAATCACAAACTTCATATGGAAAGTAAAGACACTTTAGCAAAGCAAAGCACCACTAAAAGCAAAATACCAGTGAGAAGAACCACAGCTGCCAAAAGAAGAAACAGATTTTTCTTGGAAGAAGAATAGTCAGGATTCTCCTGCGAAGCAAGGCTTCTAAGACTTTGTTCCTCTCATGGACTTCGGACACGGTACCAGGAGAGACCGGTCCCTGGAACGGCTTCATACCTGGTCTAGTAAAGAGGCCTTCAAAGAGTGGAAGAGCCCAACAAGGTGGACTGACGAGGAGGCCGCGAGGATGGGCTCGCACATAGCAACTATGAGGGTGTCCCAGGTCCAGGCAGCGTGCTGTTCTTTTGTGTATCAGGTGACTGTGGTTCAGAACTGACTTGATGGCACCTAACAGAACAACAACAACAAGACTAAAACCCAAAATCGAAGCAGGAGGCCTCTCTCGCCCTGATTTCAAAACATACTGCATAGCCACGGTAATCACAACAGCTTGGTGAGGGTACGACAGGACACATGGAGGCCAGTGGATCAGAAAAGAAAACCCCAAATCAGCCAAGCACCAACAAATAGTATATATGTGTGCATGTATATATGTATTTATTTAAGTCATTTTATCGGGGGTTCTGACAGCTCTTATAAACTCCACACATCAAATGCATCAAGCATATTTGTACATATCATCATTTCTAACACATTTTCTATGTAAGCCTTTGGTATAAGCACCCCTTCCTTCCACTTTCCCACCATAGTGAATCCTGATCAATTATATATTATTTCCTATGTTATACTGCTCATTGGGGGGTGTATATATCCAATCTAATGATGGGTTCCTCCTTTCTCACCCTCCCTCCTCCCTGGCCATCTCCCTACCCTCATGATATTGCTAATCCCACTATTGTTCCTGAGGGGTTTATTTTTCCTAAATTTCATGTGTCAAGCGCTCTTTTTTTTTTTGGGGGGGGGGGAATCACTGCTCCCCGGTGGTGGGAGTAGGAGGCCCAGACCCACTGCTGGAATTGAACCTCCGTCCCAGTGGGCCTCAGTCCTGCACACAACCACTACGCCACCGGGGCTCAGCCCAAAGGATTTTCTTTTTCTTTTCTTTTTTTTTTTTGTGTGTGTGTGGGGGCATCACTGCCTCTGGTGGTCATGGGAGCTACCCAGTGCCGCTCCTGAAAGCTGCTGCTGGATTTGAACCGCCAAGCCCGCGGGCCGCAGTCCCGCACTCAACCACTTACGCCACCGGGGCTCAGCCAGTGTCAAGAGCTGTTATCTGTACCAATGTCTGTTTCCTTTAGGTAGAACTGGGACATAGTAGTGGGGGCAGAAGGTATTCAGAAGACATCAGCTATTTTTTCTGTTTTTTTTTGGGGGGGGGCATCACTGCCCTCTGGTGGTGGGAGTAGGGGGCCCAGCCTTTGCTCCTGTGGAGCTGGAATTGAACCTCCATCCCAGTGGGCTGCAGTCCCGCGCACGACCACTATGCCACTGGGGCTCAGCGACATCAGCTATTTTTATAAGGAGCTAAAACATATTTTAATAAGAGAGTCTTTTCAAGAATGGTGCTATGTCACTTCTCAGACTTTTGGGTAAGATCAAGTGAGTGTAGTAAGAAATGGTGCTAGGAAAATCAAATCTCCACCTGCAATGGACTGAAACAGGATCTATACCTCCCATCAAATACAAGATGTAGTCCACAATGATGTACATGTAACCCCTTCCCCGGGGGACGGACAACAGAGAAGTGAGTGAAGGAGACATTGGACGGTGTAAGACATGAAAAAATAATAATTTATAAATAACCAAAGGTTTGTGAGGGACGGAGAGGGAGGAAGGATGGGGGAATAAATTAGGAGTTTATAGCAAAGATTCAAATAGAAAGAAAATGTTTGAGGATGATGATGGCAACAAATGTACAATTGAGCTCGACACGATGAATGGACAGATGGATTGTGATGAGTTATACAAGCCCCCAATAAGTTGATTTTAAAAAAAAGAAAGCAAAAAAAAAAAAAAAAGAAAGCAGGCATTAATAGACAATGTACTGAATATGGTATGATACTCAGATGGCTCACAACCATATGAAGGAATGTCCACATTCATGAGCACTTAGAGAAATACAAATCAAAACAACAATAAAAGATCTACTACAACAAAGAGCTACGACCTCACATGGACACTCTTAGCAACGTGGAAAATACAGATGACAAATCCCAGAGTACATGTGCAGAGACTGAAACACACATGGCTGGTAGGATTGTGAAAGTACACAACTCCTATGGAAGTCGATACTATACGCCATTAAACAAATGCAAATACGTGTATGTTATAATCCTTTCACTCCTCTACTGGGCGTATACTCTAAATAGATAAAGAACACAGCGTGAGCAGGCATAGGCAATGGGTATGGCAGCAGTTTCCATCCTAGCAAAAAGATGCAAACATCCCCAAACCCTGAGAACAAAGGAGTGGATAAACAAGCAATGGTATATTCCCACTCTAAGAAGACGCAGCAATAAAAAGCAATGACCCTGTCAAACACCACGAGACATGGACCAAACTAGAGAAGGCGATGCTTCCCAAACTTAGTCTGTCTTGTAAAGATACACATTTGTGGCAGTTCCATAATCTGTCCGCTTGAGGAAGGCGTGGAGTAGGTCTGTCAATCAGGTCACAACTTGATGACCTCATTTGGAGGCATGACGGAGGTGAGACTCACTGACTTCCTGTGAGACATTCCTGTTGACGAGACACATGGAACTAGTCTGGTGGATCCAGAGCCTTGGGGCTGGAGGAGCCATGTGGAGACCCACACCAGCGCTGAGATGCTTCCACTGCCACTGGATCCACAAGACTTTCCGCCCACTGGCCTGTGATCTTTCTGCACTTGGCATCATTGTATGTGTTGTGTGCATCTGAGAAGGTATTTACAGGCTGGTATTGGACATCTGGGCTATGATCAGACTTATGGACTTGACCTGGACTAGACTGGAATATTTTCTCAATATATAATTACTCTTTATATAAAGATCTTTCCTATACACATCTGAGTGTCTCTAAATTTGTTTCTCTAGTCCACCCAGACTAACACAACATTTAATGACATCATTATTATAAAAAATAAGGAAATACTTATCACACCAAAAGATAAAACTTTGGAGATACAAGGAGGCCAGGGAGAGGGATGGAGGCACAGAAAAATTTGGAGAAAGTGAAGAGGGTGGAGAGGAAGGAAAATAAAACGACATGGTCGGGGTGCATTGGTTCAGGCTGTATACAGAGCAACAAATCCAGTATCATCCTTCTAGGCATCAGAAAGCTCTTTATAAAACCAAGAATTAGTTGGATATCAAGAAGGCATTGCAGCCCAGTCCAACTCCAGTCTGTAAGTCTGACGCTGGTCCACAAGGCTCGCTTCCAAATCATGAAGCTGCAGGTCAATGACATAGGAAGGTCACAAGCCAGTGGGTGCAGAGTTGCGTGAATCCAGGTTCTATAAGGGTGCCCACAGCTCTCAGGGCGGAGCGGCCCACAAGGGACCGCCCCTCGAGGCAGGCACGGAGCTCCAGCAGGCAGGAAGGCAAAGCGGCAGAGGAAGCAACCGTCTCTGTTTGCCTTGCTCTTATGCAAAAGGCATATGACTCAAGGAGGTGTGTCATCTGATTGCGCCTTCACTGACAGATTTGACTCCGCCCCTAGCCAGGAGTGTCTAGCTGATCTCCTCCTGAACTGTGGCAGGCAGGGTTTAGGCGGTATGCTTACTGATTTGATTTGACGAGATGGGCTGTGAAGTTACCCAGAACACATTTTTTTTTTGGGGGGGGGGGGGCATCACTGCACTCCGGTGGTGGGAGCAGGAGGCCCAGCCCCACTGCTGGAATTGAACCTCCGTCCCAGTGGGCCGCAGTCCCCCGCACAACCACTACGCCCCCGGGGCTCAGCCCCACATTTTTTTCTTTAGAAATCAAAATGCATAAGTAAATTAAACTAAAATTAAAAAACGGAAAAGTAAGACCACAGCCTTTAAAGTCCTCCAGAGTCCTTCCCCCTGAGATCTGAATATTGGTCTGAGTGGCTAAAAGAGGAAGCCACGTACAGCAAAGCAAAGACAAACAAAGAAAGAAATCTATAAGGAAGCTGTGCAACACCTCCGATATGCACTCATTGATATGCCTGTGATAGGTAGGTTCATTGTGCCAAGCTGGCCAATAGGAACACGTGGGATTAATCGGGTTGCAGATTGGAGGGTGACACTCATCTGGGGTCAATTTCATGATTGGGAGTGTAGGGGTGGAGTCTGGCCTGTCAATCTGGAGATAGTCAATGAGACCTCTGTGTGGACATGGCTCTCTCCTGAGAGTTCTGGGAAATCTGGCCGTATTTCCCCCTTGGAGGTGAGAGACTCACTGCTCAGTCCCATGGAGACGCTCTACTGACAAAACACAAGGCGGACTCCCTGTGAGACATCCCAGAGGAGAAGCCACATGGGCTTACCCTGATGGAACCAGACCTCTGAAGCCGGAAAAGCCACATGGAGACTCCTGCCAGTGCTGAAATGCTTGAGAAGCCCTGGAGTGGCCCTTGCCAGTGCTGAGATGCTTCTACCACCACTGGACACACAAGACTCTGCACCCACTGGCCTGTGATTGTCTTGGCGTCAATGCCTGTGCCTCATGAATCTGAAGACTTTACAGACTGATATCAGACATATGGGCAATACCAGACTTGCGGGCTGGGACTGGACGGGTTGGGATGCTCTCTCAATGTTCTATCCCTGTCGTATATAAACCTCCCCCTTATTTACATATGCGTGTTTCTGAATTGGTTTCTCTAGTCTACCCAGACTAACAGAGAAGGCAAAGAGATAAATGGTTCTGTGAGTCCCACTCCCCTCTCTCTGGCTCTCTGGTGACTGGAGCATGCCGGAGTGAGCATGCTGCTGCTGGAGCTCATTCTCTGCCTTAACCTGTGAGCTACTCTGCCTGCTGGCCAGGCCAATCTGTGCTCCGACCGACTTTATCATGCTGCTGCTGTGGACATCGCTTGAGCTTGGGGTGGTGGATTCGGTTGCCTTGCATACCTTGCGTCTGCTGTCCCATCCGGGACTGCTTTGCTCCTGAGCTGCTGACCGTTGGTGGCTCGCCCTGCTGCTTGCTGACTTGTGGGCAGACTTTGCTTGCCTTGCCCCAGGGAGGGCTCGGCTGTCTGCTTCCTCGGCTTTGGACCTAGCGGTCCACGTGAGTTGAAGGCCTTCCCGAACATTAATTGTTCCATGGAAGTGAGTTGAACTGAGCCCTCTGCACCGCTGTGTGGACTAATTAGCTGCTATATTCCTTCACGTTGTATAAACCTATATATCCCTATATATAATCATAAGTGTCCTGGTTTCATTTCTCTAGAGAACCCCGCCTAACACAAGTATGTTCAGCAAAATTAGTTAATCTCATAAAGATGGACACTTCATGACACCATTATTAGAAAGTAAAAAAAAAAATTAAGGATATTTTTCACAACTAATAAAGCAGACATTGAACCGATATGATCGTGGCTGGGGAGACGGGATGGACAGGCAGGGACGGAGGGAGGTTGGCATGGGAAAAAAAAGAACAAGAAAGGCCTACACCCGGGCTGAGTCCCGGTGGCGTCGTGGTTGTGTGCGGGACTGTGGCCCACAGTTGGCGGTTCAAATCCAGCAGCAGCTCTCAAGAAGCAAGGCTGGGCTCTCTACTCCCACCAGAGGGCAGTGATTGCCCGCCCCCCCCCCCACAAAAAAAGAAAGGAAGGCCCACACCCATGGGGAGTTCCCCGGCTACTGTCACTGTCCTGACAGGCTGGGCTCTGAAATTGTGTTTTACGTGGTTTTCCTTGTGTGGTACTGGACAAGTCAAAGGGAAAGCAAGCAGGAGAAAGCAAAAGCTCACAGCCCTGGGCAGCCTCCAGGGTCCATCCCCGTGGGACCTAAACGCTGGTCAGAGAAGGAGACCAAGTAACGTGGAGACGAACTCCTGAACTTTCATGCCACACGGGCTGGTTTCAAACAAACGGCCAAAAAAGATAACAGGGCTTTTCCAAGCATGTTTTTGAAGCTGCCTCCTGTTCATCATGTATTCATCTATGATGAAAATTGATCATCAATATTAGTGCAGCCTCTCTATGGTCTGGCAGAGGAGGTGGGGCCGGTGACAAAACCGGTTGGGGCACTGGGTGACACCAGCTTAGTGGACCCTTCCCCCACAGGGTCCTCCAGCCGAAGCAGCCCGAGTGCTGGATCTTCAGACACGTCCTTTCCACCGCCCCAGCTCAGCCCCAGCCCACACCCACGGGACCCCGTGGTGTTTCATGGGATTGGTGAACGTGGCCCATGGGGATTTCACTGGCTGATTTTAGGAAGGTGATGGCCAGACCTTTCTTTCTAGCCCAGCTCAGTCTGGAAGCTCTGCTGAGGCCTCTTCCAAGACTTCACGGCAGAAGCAGGTGTCGGCGGACATGAGGGCCTGTGGATGGCCATTGAATCTGGGAGCAAGTACGCTATTCCCCAGCCACAACTGTCCTCAGGCCACGACCCTTTCAGACCGTTCCTCATGCTGTGAAAGAAGCCCCCAACCATAAAACTATTTTCGCTGCTACTTCATCACAGTAATTTTGTTACTGTGATGAATTAGCCAACCCCTGTGAAAGGGTCGTTCGACCCCCAAAGGGGTTGCAACCATAGGTTGAGAACTGCCGTTCTAGACCCACCTCCCAGCTGGTTGATCTTGGGGGCCAGAGCTCGCAGGCCACTACGCCCGTGTTGTCTCAGCCGCCATCAGGCTGGGCGGTGGCAGCGACCCCCTTGGGTGGCGGTAAGAGCAGACAGCCAGCAGGTTGTCAGCAGTACAGTACATTTGCATATTATTTATTGTTATTTTCCTCCCTGTCTCCCCCGTTCCTGACTCTCAGCAGATGATCTCCCTCCCACTGTGGGGAGAAAATAGACGACCGGCATCTGTGCCTCCTCCCTCCGCAGGAGCAGAATGGGGGCCCTTCCGCGGACAAATGGGAGTCCCATGCCGCTTGTAGACCGGACTCCAGCTCCTGGCTGCTGCCGATGACCCACACTGTGTCTGGACATCATCCCCCCTGCCCCTGTCCGAGGCAGAACCCCCTGAGTGAGGGCTGCTCCCCCTAATGCACTTTGACTCCCATGCCCAGGCCTTGCAGAAGCACAGGAGGACAGGCCTATCCTCCAGGGCCTCCGCGTGGGTTAGACTCTCCCACAGGAGTTCTTGATTGTATGCACCACTCAGGGGCCCGACCTGGGGCCTGCTGTCAATGCAGTCGAAGAAAGGGCAAGTGTTCACACTGGGCTGTCGGTGTTGGGGGCCATCTCTTTGTAGACTGGGGTGCAGACAAGCTCGGCTTGCGCAGAAGAGCAGGGACAGACATCAGCGTTGTTCCTGTGAAAACACAGCATCTTCTTGGTGGGACATGGCGTATCCGCCAGGTCTTTTAATCGAGACCACTAACAGGACTGAAGCCCTGGGGTCTCCCAAATGGTCAGTTCCGACTAGCCCCCAAGGCTAGCAACTCCAACCCACTTAAGGTATTGACATTGTGTATGTATGTTTGTATTGTGATAAGAGCTGTATGAGCATCAATAAAACGATTTTTAAAAAATCATTAAAAAAAAGAATGTCTGCCTGTCGGCTCCACACTGCCCCGGTTTCAAAGCAGAAGGGTGTTGTGAGTGTCGCCCCTCCTATACCCCTCTTCCCATCCACCAGGGCCATGTGATGTGGAACCTGTGTCTTTTACAGGGGATAAAGACACCTGCATGCCCCTGCGGTTTGCAGCACCACAAGTAATTGGAGTACATGCTGGGTCTCTGCGGGGAGGGTGTGAGCCTGAGACCGGTGCTTCCTGGTCAAAGAGGGTGGCTTGGGGACTCCATGCCCCAGGTCGCAGGGCAAGATAGCACCTTGTTGGGGGCAGTGCTGGCTTTTGACTCCCCCTTCCCCTCCTGTCCAGGAGTAAGACTACAACAAGCAGGGCTGGAGACGTGATCTCACCTTGGGTGAGTCCCAAGGGCCCCAGCGAGGAAGTGTCGTTGCCACTCTGGGGCATTCTGCCAACATCCTGGGTATTTGGGCTGTGACAATAGACTGGTTAGTTTTGAGGGTTCGTGGAGGGCCAGGGCGTAAGTGGGGCTGGACATTCACAGAGCATAAGTTTTCTTAGGTGAACCCCAGAAATGACTTGCAATGAGAAATCTGACAAAAGGCAGGTGTGTGTGTGTATGTGTGTGTGTGTGTGTGTGTGTGTGTGTGAGAGAGAGAGAGAGAGAGAGAGAGAGAGATATTTGGAAAACAGAAAACTCATAAGCAGTCAACTGTAATTCTTGTATTATGGCCTACTTTTTGAAGATTATCCTTTCATAAAGATCCTGTAGAGTGGGAAAGAGCTGTCCCTGTGTGTTTCCAAGAGACTGGAGGGAAGCGACTTTTTTTTTAAAAGATAACCTTATCAAAAGTGTCTTCTTAGCAGCATAGTAGGCAGCACATCAGTCTCATAAAACTAACCTTATCCTGAACTTTCCTAGTTCCACAAATGCAAGCATGGAATCTTACAATGGCTGCCAAGGACTCTATTTACAGACCTATAGGATAATGTATGCAATTATCCTACTTCAAAGGCCTGGGTTGTGGACAGCCTTCCTTTATTATTATGTAAACAGAGTGCCTGGTGAATGAATGCTACAGATGAAATCTTTATTTGCTTCTGAGGAGTTTATCTCCTTAGGCGACTTCTCTAAGTGGGATAGCCTGTGTCACAATTCAGTGACAGCAACAACAATCACGCATGTTTTACAGCCTTATTTTTGGTTTGTTTTTGTTCTCCTACCCCCACCCACCCACCCACCCACCCGCCTGCAGGACTGTCACGTTGCCCTCCAGAAAGATGATGCCAGCTCCTACCAGATCCAGAAGCTTTAGGTTTGGCTCAGAAGATGGCATGGAGCTAGGGAGAGATGAATACCTTTGTAGGGATGTTCCCGGGGCCACAGAGGGACGGCAGACTCCTCTGAGGCACTGGATGGAAAACTGAGCCTTCAAGACCCTGGATCTCTGCTGATGGGTTGGTTTAATCATTTGAAAACAGCCAACCAGACTCCAGGGTGCGAAGTGCCCTGAGAGTAGGCTTTGTTTGTGAAATCACAGAGCTCCCCAGGGAAAGCCTCGAACAGCAGCATTGGCCACTTGGCCAGAAGTCCCCCTGCCTGGCCACACAATAGGCCTGAGGTTGTAGCTGGAGGAATGGAAGCTGGGGCTGCTTTCCGGATTCCTTTCTTTTTCCCATCTTTCCATAATTTCCCTTTGCAGCGAACCATCCATTCCTTGAGGGCAGAAACCATTCATTTGATAACTTCTTTTGTGAAACTAACAATAGCAGATACTTTCTAGTTCTCTGCAGATCGTGCCAGGAAGAACCTAGAAACAATCTCAGCAGGGCCCAACCCGGTGGGCCCCCCTCAGCACTAGGTTGAGTACCCCACAGGGCTCCGAGTCCCAGTGGCAAACACCCCCTGGCCACACCACCCTCTATCCCCAACCCAGAGGAGATAGAAAAGCAGACAGACACCGGGGAGCTGCTTCTTTCCAAGAGCCTCTCATGTGGGGTCCTGTGAATGTCAAGAGAATACCTCTCTGAAGCCCCCCATGATACTCACGTGTTCATCTGCTGGGCAGCAGGAGCTGGGACTCAGCAGTCGGACCTTGCAGGACGGCAAGCCCTCTGCCCTGGGGAGCCTGGCTCCACAGGCCCTGCACTGAGGTAGCCGTTTGCCTGCCCCCCATGTCTTTGGTTAGCGCTAATGTGATAAGGACAGCGCACACTTGATCCTTGCAATGTCCCTATCTCTCTGCTCCCACCGCCACCTGATCCAAAGCCCCCTTCCCACTAACAGACCCAGGGTGGAGGGATCCTCAGCAGACAGCCCCTGGCCACCAATAGGCCTGGTGAGACTAGGTGCACTCCACCCCCTCGCACCCACTCTGCGGATCCTAGCTGCCACGGAGCAAGCCCACTCTGATGGATGGCCTGGAGACTTCTGGGCAGGGAGGACACAGGTGCCTGCGGAATGCGCCTCGCGCCCTCGGCCGCGTTACTGACACCCATCCGCGTCCCGCTGGGGTCCCCAGCTCCGGTCCCGCGCATCCCACATTCAGAGTCCGGGGGCGGCCGGGGCTCCTGTCCCACCAGGGTCCCAGCGGTGGGCGGGAGTCACGCGGGGGGCGCGGGGGGCGCAGGGGGGCGCGGGGCGGGCTGCGGTTCGGCCAATCCGGGGCTGGCGGCGCGCAGGCCGGGCGGGGCGCCGGCGGCGGCGGCGGCGGCGGGATGGGGAGGGCTGGGGCGGGCCGGAGGGATGGGGAGAGGCGCGCCGAGACGCCGCGGCGGCGCTGCAGAGCGGCTGGGCGGCGGCGGTCGGTGCTCCCGGGCCCGCCCGCGTCTGCGCCCCGGACGCCCGGACCATGGGCTGCATCGGCTCCCGGACCGTGGGTGGGTACCGCGGGGGCGGCGGCCCGGCCCCCGCCTGGACTCCCCGCTGCCCTGGCCGGGCCTGCAGCCCCGCCTGGCCCCGCTCCGCGCGCTCGCGCGCTTGCTTGGCATCCGGCTCCCGCAGGCCGGCCCCTCGCCTGCATCCTCCTCTGCCTCTCAGCATCCCTGTCCGCATCCCGGCCAGCGCCCTCTGCCCTCCTTCCCGCAGCCAGGCCGCCGCCTCGGCCCGGCGCGTCCGCGACCCTGGTCACTGGATCAGTCGAGACCGTGGCCTGGGTCCCACCTCCCACCCCCACCCCGGGTCCCCCGCGGACCTGCTCCCCTCCTGCCTGTTCCCTCGCCCGCCCTCCTCCAGGCCTGAGACAGGGGCTTCCTGCGCTGGGGCTGGGGAGGTCGGGGGAGATGTCGCCCCGGGGGCCAGGAGGTACCTGCGATGGACGGAGCTGAAGGCACCGGTCCGGGCCGGCGGCCCTGGGTGTTTACCTTGCTTGGGATGGATGAAGGCACCTGCTCCGCGCTCTTCCCGCCCCTGACCCCCGCCCCCTGCATCCACGCCACCGCCACCCTCACAGGGAGTTACTCCAGAACCTGCCTCTCCCAGCGCCCCCAGGCCGCCCATCCCGACGCCCAGTTTCTCCCGCCTACAGGCTGAGGGCGACCTCAGGCTGAGGGAATCATTCGTATTATTACAAACAAATGCGCTCCTGGAAGCCGGTTTATTTCCATGGATACCCCCTCTGCCTGCAGTCACCCCTTCTCCCAGCCCTCCCTCCCTGCCCCCAGCTCTGACTCAGCGCTCCCTCCCTCTAGCGACGCCAGCCGCCCCCTCCCCTCCCCTCCCACCCGGCCCCAGCTCTTCCTGGGGGAGCAATGTTGTGTGGACCCCTCCCCACCAGCTCAGGTGCTGTCTGCCCTCTTGCAGCCCCAGGCCCTGGCCAGGCCCCTCTCCTCACCCTCCTGCAGCCCCAAGAAGAGCAGCTCACTTTGGGGCCACCCCTGAACCCTCTTCCTTTACACCAGCTATGTGGTTGTAAGCCCAGGGTCTGCACTTGCCCAAGAGCCCCCTTTGTGTACCCCTTTCCCAGAGGGAGCCTCCCCCAACCCTTGATTCTGAGACTTAGAGCTTCACTGCCAAGGGCAGATGGCCCCAGCCACCCCAGGGGTCCCCTCAAGACACAAAGCACCCCTCCTGCCAGGAGTCAGCCTGACTCACTCACCCAGCAGCCCCCAGTGGCCCCCTGTGCTGCCATCTGCGCCCTCTGAGCTCCTCCTAAGGCTCCTATTTCTGGACAGTCCCTACCCCACCGCCACCTCTTCAATCCAGGGCCTGTCTCCACCCCAATTCCGGCTGGCCCCCACTCCGTGCGCACTCCCCATCCTTGCTTCTGCCCTCCTACCCCCCCACCCCCCACAGCGCCTGGCAGAGCCATAAATTCACCAAGACCTAGGGAGGGATCCCCCAGGAAAGAGGCATACCCCCACAAGGAACAACTACCCCAGGACATGAGGGTGGGGGTGGGGGTGGGGTGGGGGTGAGGGTCTGCCTTCCTGTGGAAATACACCAGAAGGAACTGCCCTACTCGGTCCTCGAGACAGACCAGGGAATTGTTTCCCTGTGGACGCCGACCACTGCCCCTGTCTTCAACAACAGACAAAAGGGCATATGACACTTCTCTGGGTGGCCCTGCTGATTCTCCTGAAAACAATGTCTTGACTTTGCATTGTTATCTTTCCCACTCAGACTGTGAGCTGCGCAGGGATGGGAGGGGAAAGAGATGGCAGGGGTTGGGTTAGGAGCTGGCACCTGGGGTAGGGTGGGCCCGGGGGTCTCTGCAAGTGGCTGACTCTCCCTCCTGCAGGGAGTGAGGTGATTGCAGTGGACTGGAAGGGTCTGAAGGATGTGGACCAGATCCCCATGGACAGCACCAGCTCATTGCAGGGGAGCAGCCTACACCGACCATCTACTGAGGTGAGCCCCCCACCCTTCACTCCCTGGTCAGCAGTCTCTGCCTCCAGCTGCCGAGCCCTACAGCTGGGGGGTTGTTCAGTGCCATCAAAGTGACCCCAGTGGATGTGCCCCACGCTGACCCCGGATGGCAGAGTGGACATGCCCCCAGATTAAACACAGGTGGCGGAGTGTATGTGCCCCTCAGGGTGACTGCAAGTTCAGGATGGACATGCCCCAGGGTGACCTCAATTGGCAAAGTGGATGTGCCCCCCCCCCCAGGGTAACCATAGGTGTCAGAGTACACATGCCCCCAGACTGACCCTGGGTGTCAGACTACGTGCCTCCCGGGGTGACTGCAGGTTCAGAGTGGATATGGTCCGTAGCGTGGCCCCGGATGGCACAGTGCCCCCCAAAGCTTCCACCTGTGTTAGACTCGCTTCTGCAGAGCCCCTGGGTGGGCTCAAACCATCAACCTTTCAGTTAGAGTACAGAGCACTGCACCTCCCAGACAACTTCCCCATCTCCAAACCAACACCCTGAGTGCTGGTACAGACTCCTCCTTTCACGGAACACTGCCCCCCTTCCCTCAGACAGCCCCCATCAAAATCCCTCCCCTGCTGCTCTCGGGGAAAGCTCCCGGGCCCCCTTCACACCTTGAGGACAGCCCTCAAGGGAGGAGGGGTCCTGTGGGCAGCTGGAAGTGCCCGGGACACCCATGCCCTGTCCTCCTCCGTCCTCACAGCAAACACGGACTGAGTTCTCCTGGGACGCCATCAATGTGAGTGCAGCCCTGCCCCTCAGCCCCCCCACCAACACCTACGCATCCCTCTGTCACCTTGCTAGAACACAGTCTCGCCCCTGCAGTCAGACCGGCTGGATGGCCGGGACCCTCCCCCACATAAAGCCCTGTGCCTCTTCTCCCCCCGCCCTCTCCCCTTCCTCCCCTCAGCTCTCGATGGAAGACACCACATCCATCCTTCCGAAGCTCAAACGGAACTCGAATGCCTACGGCATCGGGGCCCTGGCCAAGTCCTCCTTCTCAGGTGAGCTCTGTTCTGCTCCTGCAGGCTGCCACGCTGTCCATGCGGAGGGTGGGAGGGTGGGAGCTGTGGGTCTGGTCTGGGCACACTGGGCTATTCTCATGATGTGGCCCCGCAGGGATCTCTCGAAGCATGAAGGACCATGTGACGAAGCCCACGGCGATGGGGCAGGGTCGGGTGGCCCACATGATCGAGTGGCAGGGCTGGGGGAAGGCCCCGGCTATCCTGCCCCAACACAGCCACGAGGCCGTGCGCCGGGACACGGATGCCTACTCCGACCTCAGTGATGGCGAGAAGGAGGCGAGATTCCTGGCAGGTACTGACCTTCCAGCCCAGCTCTTATTGCGGAGTGCATTTCCCAGGGACAATACTTGACCGGTTATTCTGACCAGTGCCCTCAAATCATGAGCATTTCCCAGAATGGCCCCTGGAGCGAGGTAAGAAGCCCACGTGTTCCAGAGACCCCCAGGCGAGATGGTTCACCTGACTTCCCATAGTACCTGGGCAAGAGCCTGGGCCCCCAAGGCTCCACTTCTCCATTTTTCTCTCAGACAACAGTAAGGAAGCCGGGGTGGACATGCCTTCTGGTCTCTGCCCATTGGTACTGTGTCTTCCCCCCCCCCCCCCCCCCCCGGCTGCACTTGAGGCTTGTAACATCCACGAGAAGACCAGGGACCAAGATGTAGATGGGTCCCCAGGCTAAGCGTAGGGCCAGAAGTCAACGTGGTACAATAGATGACAGGCACCCAGCGTCCGTACAAGGTGACCAGGTCTCCAGTGGCATCCAGGAAGGACAGGAGAGAAGGGGGTGACATTGCCATGAGGGTGTGGGCAGGAGAGTGGCCTCAACCAGGGACCAGCAGCTGGCAATGCCAATTTCAAGGTCTGACCAGCCTGTCGGAAAGCTCCCGCTGCGGTGGTGGAGTCAATAAGGTGGTGCTGTGGGGTTCCTTACTGGGCTGTTCACAAGGCTAGCTGTTCAAACCCAGCAGCGGCTCTGTAGGAGAAAGTCAAGGTTTTCTGCTCCTGACAATATGCACAGCCTGGGAAAGCCAGGGGCAGCTCCACTCTGTCCTCCTGGGACGCGGTGAGTCAGAGTCCGGACTGTGGCACTGGGTTTGCTTGGGTTAGCTCTGACTCATGGCTGCCTGCAGGACAGAGTAGAGCTGCCCCCCAGGTGGCCAGAGCTGGACATCATGACGGAAGCAGGCGGCCACATCTTGTTCCTGATGGTCTGAATCTCTGGGCTTTAACCTAGCAGCCAAGTGCTGTAGCCACTGTGTGACCCAGACTCCTGGCTAGAGTAGCGGTACCCCAGGCCTTTCCATCCTCAGGAACCCGTCCCGCTCCCCCTTCTTCCGTGGACCTTCAACTGTACCTCGCTGTGGACCACTGCCCCCGAAGCTCCGTGACTTTGAGAACCCTCACTTGGATCCTGCAGTCCTTGCCTCCCCAGAACTACTTGGGGTTCCCACAAGAACCCTGAGACAGACGTCTGGAGGGGGAGAACTCACGTCCATTTCTTAGGCGGGCTCAGCTTTCCCCCACACCCGCCACCATAGCTGGCTTTCCATCCACCCTGTAGCAGGAGCCTTAGAGGCCACGAGCTAAGGCGGGGATGGCTTATACCTGAGGCGTCTAATTGTTGCGTTAGGCCAGCCGTCGGCAAACTGCAGCTCACGAGCCGTCTGCGGATCTCTCCGTGTGACCATGCGGCTCTGAAGTCACCTTGAGCACATTTGAAGGTTCTTATTTCACATCACGGCAAGTTCATTCGTTTGGAAAAACATAGTTAAGGCTCTTGAGTGATTTTTAAATTGTTAGGAGGGACAGGACTGGCTCTTCAGCCTCAAGAGTTTGCCGACCTCTGGGTGAGGCAAAACCTCCTGCGGTTAGCTTCACCTGCTGCGTTTCCTTTTTGACCACGGCATTTTTGTGGTGGTTGTTTTTCTGCAGGAAGCATTTCTTTGGATTGGAAAAGATGGCCTAAGCATTTATTTTGCTCATATGTCACTTTTTAGATTCAATTTTACTGCTTAGTTTCAGCAATGTTTCTCCTCCATGTCTATTTTTGTTTGTTTCACATATGAATGCATTGGTTATCATGCTTAATTACTTTTTCTTGTGGTCATTTGGGGTTATCACTGGAAACCATCTCTGTCATACTGTCAGATTCCAGATGAGATACATACTGTTGGAATAGGCATGGCAGTCGGCATGCGCCTGTCTGTCTGTGGTTGCACTGCCCTGCTGCCTTAGAGACCCAGTGCTGGCCGGGGGATTCCTGCTCCAGGAAGGAGAAGCCAGCCTCCCTAGGGCTTCTGAGTCAGGTCAGGGGGCCGGGGACAGACAACCCTATCCTTCTCCCGGGGGTTGAACTGCCGGTATGATGTTAGCAGCCCAATGCTTGCCCACTGGGGCATCCAGGCTCTGGACATCCATGAGGGGCCTGCACAGGGGGCAACCTCCCCCCCCCACCAGGCTCCGACACCACTCCCTGTGTGTCCACCCTCCCAGGAGTCATGGAGCAGTTCGCCATCTCTGAGGCCACCCTCATGGCCTGGTCGTCCATGGATGGTGAGGACATGAGTGTCAACTCCACCCAGGAGCAGCTGGGCTGTAACTACGGGGACAACTACCACGAGCTGATGGAAAGCCAGGGTGAGGACTCCCTCTGAGCCCCCACCTCTCAGGGCAGCATCCCCTCTCTGAGTCCCGAGGTGGGGGGGAGGGGAAGGGGAGCTGGCTGGTGGCCACCTAGCCTTTGACACCACGTCCTCCACCCGGCCCCTCTCTCGGCAGATGCTCTCACCCAGGCACCCATGGACGGCTGGCCCCACTCCTACGTGTCCCAGGGCATGTACTGTCTGGGCTCCTCCGATGCCTGGGAAGCCAGTGACCAGTCCCTCATCGCGTCTCCGGCCACAGGCTCTTACCTCGGTCCTGCCTTCAATGACTCACAGCCCAGCCTGCATGAGATGGGGCCCCCGCAGCCCACCCTGGGCTGCCCCATCCAGGAGCCACCCCCGTTCCTGGGGGTGGATGCAGACTGGGCTCCTGTCGGGGGGGTTGTGGAACTCGCCCGGGTCTCTGCCGAAGAGGAGGAGGAGGTGGAGGAGGAGGAGCCGGAGGAGGAGGAGCCGGAGGAGGACAGGGAGAAGAGACTGCTGGCTCCAGAGGAAGAGGAGGACGCGGGGTGCCGGGACCTGGAGTCGTTGTCCCCGCGGGAGGACCCCGAGGCGCCCACTGCCCTTAGCCGGAAAGTGTCTGACGTCACGTCCTCCGGAGTGCAGTCTTTCGATGAGGAGGAGGGAGAGGCCAACAATTAGCCCCCTGGGATCTGTTTTCCAGGCATGACCTTCGACCGGCTTCCTGGCAGTGTGTGGTCCCTGGCAGGGCCCACAGGGTGCCGAGAGCCGGGCATGAGCAGCCTCCATGTGGCCTGTGGGCCGAGGCCGGCAATGGCCGCGTGGGCCTGGCCTGACCCCAGGCTCTTGGGTCTTCCAGGAGTCTGCCCGGCTGCCAACACCTCTTCCGCCTGCTCTCGCTTTCTCCTGACTGGGCCTTGGCTCTGGCTGCGGCTGGCCGGGGCTGGCCTCTGGGGAAGACCCGGGGCTGGGACCCACCTGGGGTCGTCAGGGACAGGACAGCCATGTGGGGCCCTGGCCGGATTTGGAAAGCAACCGACTGCCTGCTTCAGCTCCCCACCTGACCCCTGCCTGCTCTGGGAACCTGGCCTGGGTGGGGGACACCACCCACCTTGCCGAGGACGTGGAGAGACACCTCCAGCCGGGGGGAGTGTGAGGACGGTGTCCCCACCCCCAACTCTCTGGGGCTGTTTACACATTTTTCTTGGCCTTTTCTACATTTTTATAACTTCCGGGGGACTCAGGGTTGAGGGGGTGGGGTGCGGACTTGGTGCTGCTGGTGGGGGTCCCCATGATCAGTGTGGCCCTAGGCTCCTCCTGCCCTTGCAGCCCCACTCCCGTCCCCCCAAAACTCCAACCCCCCAACACTTCCACGCAGATCTGGACAGCAGGAGCCAGGCCTGGCAGCGATGGATGCCACCCTCCCTAACGAGCCCAGGGCCATCCCTTAGCCGTGTCCCCTTTCCAGGACCCACACTGCTGTCTCTTGAGAGGGACATGCTTCAGTGCTGTGGGACCTGCCCACCCCCCTTACACACACACACACACACACACATGCATGCGGCTGGGGCGGCAGGTGCCCCCTGGCTCCTCTGCTACCCCCTTCCCTCACTGCCAGGGGCCTGTGACCCATGGAGCTGGCCCTGCTGGGGGTGGGGGCATGACAGAGGGTGCTCTCGGTGATGGGGCAGGGTGCATGGGGTTCGCTTCTACTTTGGGGCCGGGAGGCATGTGCAGAACAGCTGTCAGGGTGGGGGGCTCTCGGGGGCTGCTTTCCTTCCAGGGGAGGCCGTGCGGCACGTTTTCTGGTGGGCCGTTTTTATATTCTTGTGAATGACACTGCTCTTGCTGAACCATTTCCTTTAGGGGGAGGGGTTGCACTTTTAATTCATTCACTTTATTAAAAGAGTCCAAACTTTCCATCCCCCATCCCTGTGCTACAGGAAATCTTGGGGTGCCACCCCACCCCACCCTGCCTCTACCTCCCCCATGCCGTCTTCCAGGTCTGGGATACCCCCTCTTCTGGCCCATCTCCGCATGTTTTTTGCCCGACACCCCCCCTCCCTCCCCCCAGGCCCGAGAGCGGCTGGCTGCGTGTCTCACAGAGATAATTCTGTACAAATATATACAAACACCCCGGCCGTGTGTCCTTGGCGGGGCCGCCCGGACAGCCTCGCTGGCCTGGGCACTGTGATGTTGGCTGTGTTTTTGGCACTAAACAACGTGGTGGCACCCCCTGGTTGTGTGTGCCTCATTTGGGGACCCTGCGTCTGGACACGGGAAAAATGGGAGGGAGGGAGCTGCAGAGTGGAGCAGTCCCCATGCTCCCAGGAAGCCTGCAGGTGCCACACCACATGGGTGACCAGAGGGGACCCACAGAGCCCGCTGCTGGTGAGTGCACAGTGGGACAGTCCCATCATAGGGCGGCGGTGTTGATGGGGGGAGGGGTGGTGGGAACAAGCTATCTGCTCTGGTGGCCCATGGCACTGGACCAAGCAGGACAATGGTGGGCTGTAGCTGATTGGGGACCCTCCCCCCGCCCCCCCCCCCCAACTATGGCCCTGGCCCGCATGCCAGGGGGCTGGGGCCTATGGGAACTTGGGATAGTTGTGCGGGCATGGGGGAGCTGGGCACAGGCTATTCTGGGTCTCCCCATCCATGGGGCACCTGTTGAGTGACCACAAGGCCTCCCCCTCCCAAGGACTGGGGATCGGGGGCACACCAAGCAGGTACCACAGGAGTCAGGGCCAGGGTGTGTGTGTGTCTGCCTGTGAGGAGAAGGGCCTAGGGAATGTGGGGATCCCCCTGTCCAGGTCTGCCCCCAAGGGGCTGGGGTTGGGGTGCCACCTTCTCAGCAGTGGTGCCAGCTCAGAGCATGAGCTCATCCTCTTCCTCCTCAGCGTCCGTGGACCTCAGACTGGGCCCCTGCAGGATGCCGGCCAGCCCATCTTCAGGCCCTGTGCCCTGCTCCAGCTCGTCCAGCTCCAGATCGTCCAGCTCTCCATCACTCAGAGGGGCCAGGCCGGTGGCAGGGGGCTCTGGGGAGGGCGAGGGTGCAGGTGACTCAGGGAGGTCAGGAGACCCAGGGGCCCCAGGTCCCTCAGGCAGGCTCCAGCCCTCTGGAGGAGGGGGCGGTCCCCCGACGCTCTTTCGGGTAGAAGTTGTGTTCCGGAAGCTGGCGAGGGGGGGCCGGAGCTGCACCCCCGACTTGGTGTGGCCCTCAATAGCCTTCTGGAGCTGGGGGTGGGGTGGGGAGGAAGAAAGGGTTTCATGTGAAGAGGAGAGTGGACAGACAGGGCGGGCACACGGGGCCCCTGAGGACAGGGGCTGAAGGGAGAGAGGGAGGTCCGTTCACACTGGGTCCCTGCCCTGCCCTGGTGTCCCCTGTGCGCTGGCCCCCCCGCCCTGCCCCGGGGTCTGGGCAGTGGCCCCGGGCACGGCTGTGTACTCACCTCCTCCAGCGCCAGCACACCCCGCAGCTTGCCCATGCTGGTCACGTAGGCCAGGTGCAGGCCCAGCAGTGAGAAGAGCGTGTGCGTCTGTGGGGGGCTGGGCATCAGGACACAGCTCCCACCCCCACCCTCCACACCCACAGCCAATACAGCCCCTCAAGTGTGTCCCCTGGGATGGTCAGCAGTCAGGGGCACTTACAGACCCCCAATTAGCAGCACACAGCTCGTCCCCCCATGGCAGTCAGCCATTAGCACATAGAACACACAGACACACACACAGACACACAGACACACACACACACACACCCTGCGTAGTGGTCAGTGGCCAGCACACAGCTCCCCCATGGTGGTTGCTAGTCAGCTCATAGCTCCTTACATGGCAGTCAGCGGTCAGCGCAGCCCAACCCCCACCCTGTGTAGTGGCAGGTGGTCAGTGTGTAGCGCCCCCACCCCCACCCCCCGGCCCCACCAGTGTCCTGCAGTTGGTAGACTACTGCAACAGCTCCCCCATGGGGTGGTCAGTGTTCCATGCACAGCTCCTTGGAGCACTTCAAGTGACCGTCAGTGGTCATCACACAGTGCCCCAGTGCCTCCCAAGCAGAGGTCAGTGATCGGGGCACAGCCCCTGATACCCCTGTGTGGTAGTCAGTGCACCGCTCTGCCCCTTGGGACAGTCTGGGTCGCCGTCAGCACACAGTGGGCCACATGATGGCCCGTGGTCAGTCCACTGCCCCGGGGATCAGCCTACATGGGTGTCCCACACTGACTAGTGGTGGTGGACTGGCCTTGTGCAGGGTGGTCTGTTCCACCAGCTGGAACGGGGACTGGTCAATGCAGCAGTTGTCGAAGCACACAGGTTGGGCCAGCTGTTCCTGCTCCCACGCCGCCACCTGTGGGCACAGGGTGGTCACCACAGCCCCCACCCCACCTCCCCACCCCAAGTCTGGGGATGACTGAACCACGCCCTCCCGCTAGAAGGGGGTCAGCATTCCTTCCCATACCAAGTTCCCAGCAGGCCCTGCACCTCCCCTTCCTGGACCCCAGACCCCAGCCTTGTGCCCGCCAGGCTGCCCGGTTCCCACCACACATAGCTGTTGCCCAGGGACAATGAGGGGTGGTCCTCATTGTCAGAGCACAAGGGGTGCTGGGGCAACAAGCAGAGCAGCAGGTCTCCCTTCAAGGGGCCTCTGCTTCCAGACGTGCGCTGCAGTTCAGCCCTCTCCTGTGACACCCTCAGCCTGGGCACCAGCTTTGATCTCTGCTCCCTCCTGGGTGTTGACCCTGGCTGAGGCCTCCTCTGCTGGCTCCTCATGCTCCTCTCTCTTCACACCACTGGGCTCCTTTGCTGGCCCTGCTCGACCTCACACTCGTGCCCAGGTCTCCCTGGATGTGGCTGGTCACTCATCCTGGCCCGGTGTCCCCTTGGGGTTCCCCTGCATGTCACCCGCTGTCTTTGCTCTCGAGGTGGCGGCTGTGTGGGGGCAGCCCGTGAGGTGCAAACTCACTGGGGGGCGGGGAGGCGAGTGCAGAGTGGGCAAACGCTTGCTGAGTGGGGCGCCATGCGGGGCCATGTGGAGCTGGACCCCTGGTGCTGTTGGCATCACTGAGGCAGAGGTTGGCAGCCTCCAGGCGAACTGGCCCCGGGCCACAAAGACACTCATGGAGTAATAGGTCCTGCCTGAACCCACCAGACTTGGTGCACGTTCTCTGATGCCATTGGTCCTTGGAGACCCTGGGTGACCCCTGCATAGCAGAAGGAAACACCACCTTCCGAGCCCACAGCTGTAGCCACCATGTCCGTCCGTCCACCTTGTTCAGGGCCTTCCTCTTCCTTCCTGCCCAAGCCTGGGGTCCTTCTCGGGCCTCTCCTGACAACCTGTCCAAGGACCCAAGAGGAAGCCATGCCATCCGTGCCTCTGAGGGGCGCTGCGGCTGTCCTTCCTCCAAGACAGATCTGTCTGTCCTTTGGCGGTCGGCGGTCCTTCCCAAGCTCCTTCTCGGCAGCGTCATCCAAGCGCCTCGATTCTGAGCACCACTGCCCTCCGCTCCTCCTCCCCTCTCCCCCTTCCTATCCCAACCCTACCCTGTCTGGCTCCAAGAGCGACCCAGAGGCCACTTTCACTGGTGTGGGTGTGAAACCACTGAGTGGTCCCCTATCCTCCCCAGGCGCTCTCTGGCAGAAGCCATGTCTCCCAAGTCTCCTCCTTGGACTGCAGGTACAGTCTCCAGCAAGGGAGAATGGAGAGGTTGTATTTGCCTGGCCCCTCTCCTTGTCTGACTACAGGCTCATCCTGCCTCCCCTGAAGGAAGGACAACAATCGCAGGTGCCTCCTCCATGCCAGGTCTCTCTCACCCTGCCATCAGTCTGGGCTTACTCAACCCTCGCAGCCACTCAGAGGAGGTTGCCACACAGGGTGGGGGTAGCCCTGGTCCATGACTGACAACTGGCTTTGGGGGAGGGTGTCGCTGTGGGCTTGACATCCTCCTGAGAGTCAAGGGACTCACTCCGATCACGGTTCCTGGACACCCCCATGCTGACCGCTCTGCTGTACCCCCTCAAAGATCACAGAGCTGATGCTCCCCCTGAGGGGTGCTCTGAAGTTCTTGTTGGGGGACAGCATGCTCAGTGAAGCGGAAGGCCAGTGACAAAGAGGAAGACACCAGAGGTTTGGACGGCCTGGTGGCTGCCACAAGGGACCCCAGCAATGCTGGGGGTGGGCAGGACTGGGCAGTGTTCTCTTCTGTTTGTGAGGTCCACGTGCCTGAGTGCAGCACAGCAGGTTTCTGCGTCCAACAAGAGATACTGTCTTTCCTGGCTGGGTGGCTGCAAGGAGTTTTTCTCTCTCCTCTGGTCACACATTCCAGGGCTTGTGAGTCAATTATCAGGAGTGTGTGAGTGTGTGGATGTGTGCATGTGCGTGTGTGTGCGGGCACCTTGGTGGCAGGAACAGGCTGTAGACCTCCAAAGAGTGACCCTCTTGCTGGGGTGGGCGGGCAACTCTGCCCCAAATGGAGGCCCTGGCCAGGTAGCTGCCCCTGAGGCTCCTCCTCGCTCCTGTGCCCATAGGGAGTGGGGGAGGTGTGTCTAGCTCCCTTGCCTCTCTTGCAGACCTCAGACTCTTGACCCTCAAGTCCATTCCGACTCACAGTGGCCCAAGAGTTCATGGGAGACTTGCGTCTCCCCCCCACCCCTGCCGTGGGTTTCTGAGACGGCCAGTCTTGGCGGGCGCAGACAGCCTCATCTTTCTCCAAGGAGCGCTGGCGGGTTTGGATGGTGGACTTTGCAGTCGGCGGCCCAGGGACCCTCGTGCAGGCTGCAGGCCTGGCCGTCCCCACAGTGGGGAGAAGGCGGTGCTGCTGCCTGGCCTCCTGCAGTGTTGCGTGTGCATGCTCGGGGTCTCTGGTCTTGCAGTGTCCTGTGCCCGCCCTCCAGGCCACGCGGTGCTGACCATGCCGGCACCTCCACACCATCACCTGGGGAACGTGACTTGGGGGAGCTCGGCCTTGCCCACAGCCTCTGTCTGACCCAGTCATTTCCCGCCGCACAGCCACTCAGCGGGCCCTGTGCAACTCAAGCTCTGCCTCTGGAGTCTGGTCACTGCTGAGGACTGTCCCCCAGCTCAGCCCTGGGCCAGGCCACCCTCTCTGCCACCCCACCCCTCAAAAAAGCCACACTATAGAGGAGAGGCAGAGTCTTTCCATAGAATGCCCTGCCAACCCCACTCCCCACATACCTCTTCTGGGGTCATGTGATCCACCAGTTCTGCAGAGTCCTGCAGGGAGAAGTCCATGGTTGGGGTGACACACAGCCTGCGGGGGACTAAGGAGGGGACTCCCGTCTCACGGGCCCTCGCTCCGTCCACTGCACATGCCTGGGCAGGGGAAGGGGGGGACCACCCTCGCTGTTCACCTGTGCAATCTTCTTCTTTGCAGGTCGGGGCCCCCCAAGCAGACAGCGCAACAGGGCCTGCAGGACCGAGGGTCTTCTCTCTGGGGGGAGGGTGTACAGAGGGGCAGCAGAGAGAGCAGCAGTGACCGCTTTCCCGGGACACCCCACTCTAGGCCAGGGGAGCTCAGAACCTGACTCTCTGCCTGAGACTCCACACATCCCCCAGACATGGTGGGCTAGGGACCTGCACCCACTCTGGGTCCATGCGCCCCCTGGGCCTGCACCTTGGGCCATCCCCTCTACAGAGACCCTCCCAGGCCGTCTGCTTCAGGGGGCAGTGACACAGTCTGGATGCATTGGGACCCCCACCTCACCCCACCCCTAGCCGGAGGGGCAGCAGCAGTCACCTGCAGGCTCCGGGGGGGCCTCGGGCTGCTGCTTGTGGCTGGGCAGGGGTCCGTTGGGCTTCTCGAGGGGCGATGGGGCCAGAGGGAAGGTGGGGGTCAGCGGCGTGGGCAGCTGTGACGGAGAGTCATTGGCCAGGGTGCCTAGGAGCAGCCCAGCAGTGCCCCCCACCCGCTTGCCCACAGCCCCTCTGCCTGGACGAGACCTGGTGCCACACCCAGACCTTCAAACCTTCCCCATAGCCCCTTCCTCCCACTCCTCCCAGAATGAGGGGGTCTTTGTGGGTGACCACGGTCCCCTTATCTGACCCCACGCAGTCTCCCGCAGTTATCCCTGTACCCCCTTACCCAGCCCCAACTGTGGCCCCTGGACCTTCCCTTCCGGCCCCTCACAATGGTCCCTTTGCCCCTTCTGGATCCCCTAAAGTGGTTCCTGCACCCCCTCTCCAGGGTCCCTGACAGTGACACCTGTACTCCTCCTTCTGCTGCCCCACACGGGTGGTCCCTGAACCCCGCTCCCGCTGGCTCACCTCCACCCTCCCGGGCAGGTCTTCCTCTGCATCCTCGTCCACAAAGGTGAAGGACTCTGGGCGGCCCAGGGCGGCCTTCCTGTCATAGGGCAGCTCCGACAGCTTCCGGGCCAGTTCCTGGGCGGCCCGCAGCCTCCGCTCTGCACTCAGGTGCCGCTGCAGCAAGGCCTGCAACTCAGAGCGCTCCACGGAGCCCAGCAGGATCATGGACTCTGGGGGATGGACGGGTCAGCACAGGCCGCTAAGCTGGTTTCACAGTGCACCCATCTCGGCTGGCAGTCCACCCCGCTGACCGAGACCACAGGCGTGTGGGACAGACCTGCCCATGGCCTTGCTGGGCAGGATGGAGGGCCACTGGATGGATCCCAGGTCCCAGCCACCCGACCAGATGCTGGTTTCGTTACCCACCTCCTGGCGCTGCCCCAGATCGGGCCTCTCACCCTGCCTCCCACTGACCTTTCGAGTCCACCAGCGGCAGCGTCTTGACCGTGGTGGCCTGCAGCAGTGCCTGCAGCTCGCCGTACGTGCAGAAAGCTGAGATGAACTTCACGTCCCGCACCATGATGTCCTCCACAAAGATGGTGAACTTGCTGGGGACGCAGAGAGCGGGGCAGTCAGCCCACCGTCCACCCCACGGGGAACACAGACCCCAACTGAACACGGTGCCCAGGATGCGGCCCTGGCCTCAGCCCAGCAGCTCGCTCAGGCGCTCACCTGAGCTGGTTCCACCCCAGGTCGGGCAGGTAGGGCAGCTTCTTGACTTGGATGATGCTGTCGTACAAGGAGGGCTGCAGACTCTGCGCCACCATGTTCGCCAGGATCACGGCCACCATCATGGGCAGGATGTGAGCGATCTGGCCCGTCAGTTCGAAGCAGATGACAGCCGTGGAGACCGTGTGGGACACAGCGCCTGTCAGCGCCGCTGCTCCTGCAAGGAGACGCAGGCCCGTGGGTGGGAGGGGAGGGGCGGGGCAAGACCCCGGAGCAGCGTCCCTGTCCCTGCGGGCACCCTGAGGTGTGATGGGTCAGGAGCAGTGACCAGGCCCCAGTGACCGGAAAGCAGCAGGTGCCAGCTCGTCCCACGACCTTCAGCGAGCCAACAGGCGTTGTGGCCCCCAGCTTGGTTTATGTACTGACTCCTCCCCAGGCTCTCGGGGTCCCCCTGGGTCCTTTGGTTTGGGGCCCTGGGTCCTGGTGCCACTGGGACCAAGGAGTAGGGTGGTTTTTCCCAAGGGCAGTGCCGCGGGCTTGGAGAACCAGGGCCAGCTATGTGTCCTGCTCAGGTCCAGCTCATCGGACCCCCTTCCTCCCCACCCAGTCTCGTCTGCAAGAGAGATGACTCAAGGGCTTGCTAACAAGCCCAAACCCACGGCTACCGGGCCCATTCTGACCCTGGGGCCCTGTAGGATGGGGTGGAACTGCTTCTTTGGAATCACGAGGCTGTAGGCCTCTCCGGGAGTGGACAGCTGCGTCCTTCTCCTGTGAATCAGCTGCAGAACGGCCGAGGAGAGCTGGTAGCCCAACACCCATGTCATGGCGCCACCGAGTCTCCTCAAGGCAGGCGTGGACCAAGAGCTCCGTGGACACACACTCCGCCTTGCTCCCCAGCACCCCTTGGCGATGCTTGGGGTTCACTTCTGGACCACTGCAATCCAGCGGGTGGGGTGGGGAAGGGAGGCTCATGCATTTGTAGAGACCCCCTGCCTGCCCCAGCCACAATGATGCTGGGCTAGGTCCATGATGTGGCCTCGCGGATGGCGGCACTGCGGGCCAGTGAGAAGGGCGGAAACGCTGCGCAGAGGCACGGGTGAGCGCACTGTTGGACAAGGGTGCCTGCTTGGGGCAGGAGGGCCAGGGGCCTGCGGTTCATTAAGAACAAAGCGAAGTACACAAGGTGAGTGCTGGGATCAAGGATGGCCAAAGAAGAGACGGTACGTGCCAGGCATCATTTTGGCAGAGAATATCACCCATGCCGTGGATGGCTGGGAGAACAAACAGGGCTATCCAGGAAGGTCCTGAGGAGTCAGGGTGCTGAGACCTGGTCTCACGTATGGGAGGGAGCGGGGAGGGAGCAGTCCCTGGAGAAGGACACCGTAGAGAGAGAAAGAGGAGGGTCCTCGACAGAACGGACTGACACGGTGGCCGGCCGGCCCCCCCACCAGCAGCAGAGAGCGCAGATGTAGGCTTGACTGACAGCGCTGCCCATCAGATGGGGTGGGCTTTCCTTCTGTGGCTCAGGGTCGCTATGGGTCACATCTGATGGCACCTGTGTGTCTATCTGTGTCTGTTTCCACACTAACTGAAGGAGTTCCTGTGTCAGGGTGAGGTTCCCTGGGGGAAGCGGGCAAAGTGGATCCCTGAGTCCCAGAAAGTGGGGAGGGGCCATCGGGAGAGCGGGGCCCACCTGGCAGAGCACAAGGCACCCCTCGGGACTTGAGCTATTGGCGGAATTCTGTCTGCTGTGGGGTGGGGGGCTGGGGGTGGGGAGATCCAAGAGTCAGAGGAAATGGAATGCAAGGGGCTCCTGG
>PVJH01021457.1:0-38700 GCA_004026705.1 Nesogale talazaci | reverse complement strand
CTTTGGAATGGGCACAAACATGGATCTCTTTCCATCAGCTGGTCAAATAACATCTTTCAAATTTCTTCACATAGATGAATATGCTTCTTCAGTTTATTGAAACATTTCAATAAATACTCTTGTCTATAAATGTACAAGTAGAAAAAATGACTACAAAGGGTTCTGCCTGGATATTACTCTATCACATTCTTATACTTAACTATGTGCAGTTAAAAACAAAGACAAAAGAGAAAGTAATTTATAAAAAAGTCAGATATCTAAGGATCTGTTTGATATTTTGAGAAAAACAATGACAACAACCTAGTAATACAATTTACCCAATATCTTGTTTGGTTTTTTGACCACTATCCTGACTCTTCACTTCAAAAAGAACTTTTTTTGTTTGTTTTGTTTGTTGTTACTGTTGTTTTGGACATCACTGCCCTCTGGTGGTCGTGGGAGCTACCCAGCGCTGCTCCTGAGAGCCGCCGCTGGATGTGAACCGCCAAGCCCGGGCCACAGTCCCGCACTCAACCACTTACGCCACTGGGGCTCAGCCCAAAAAGAACTTTTTATGCTATTAAATATTTGCACAAATCCCTACATGTGTTAGGCAGGGTTCTCTAGAGAAACACGACCAGGACACCTACATACATACATACATACATACATAATATATACACAGAGATATATACCATATACATATATTTAAACAGTGAGAAGTCCACATAGTAGTACAGACGGCTCAGTTCAACTCGCTTCCATGGAACAGTGAATATACTGGAAGTCCTTCAACTCAAGTGGGCTGCTGGGTTCCAGGTGAAAGAAACAAGACAGCAGAGTCCTCCCTGGAGCAAGGCAGGCAGAGTCTATCCACAGAGCAGGGTGGGTGACCACCAGTTAGTAGTGTGGGCAGGCCCGGATGGAATGTTGAAAGCAAGAAAGCAAGCAATGTAAAGCTAGAGAATTCACCAGCCTCAAGCTCTAGGTATACGATCCACGGGCTGGCCTGGTCTACAGGTGCTGTAGCTCACAGGTTGAGGCAGACAACTTAGCTACAGCGGCAGTACCACAAATGTTCCTGCGCACTGGTTCAATCACCAGGGAGCGAGAGAGACGGGGGAAGGCCTTGCAGAGCCTTATCTCTTTGCCCGCCAAACTGCAGCTTGATTAATCCCACATGTTCCCACTGGCCAGGTTAGCACCATAAACCTTAAGGTAGTCATTCCTATACAGTGATGAATCTTTAGTGTGAGTTAACAGTAAAAAGCAATTTCCTTATTGTTTTAAAAAGGTATTTTCATTAAGTGAACTGTATATTTCCAGAATAAGATCAAAGATGAGTTTAATGTTTTAAATATATATTTTAGATATTAAAAACCAATTGAAGTGTTATGAATCCTCAAGAGAATCGTAGTAGAAATTAACAGTGCCTTAAAAGCTTCTGACTGATGCCATAAGAGGTGGGATAGATTGGCAAAGTCAAATCCCATATATCCCAGCCACACCCACTAAAATACTGGAGCAGCAATAAAACCCAGTAGTACTCTGAACTCTGCCACTGCAGCTGCATGTCACCCTCATTTCTAAAAATGGTGCATCTCCACCTGCCTGTGTGATTAAGAGATGCCAAAAGGATCAGGTAACAGGCACCAAAGAACAAAAAACCGTATCATTGTTGCTCACCTTCCCAATACAATCGCTGAACACAAATGGGTGCCGGCTGAGCCCCAGTGGTGTAAGTGGTTGAGTGCAGGACTGCAGCTCGTGGACTTGGTGTTCAAATCCAGCAGCAGCTCTCAGGAGCAGCGCTGGGTAGCTTCCATGACCATCAGAGGGCAGTAATGCCCAAATATAAAAATAAAATAAAATAACATTAAAAAATGACAAATGGGTGCATAAGTAAAAGTGGTGAAAAAAGTTGGTAGTGTCTGGCTATCAAAAGATAGAGCATCTGGACTGAGCCCCGGTGGCGTAGTGGTTGTGCGCGGGACTGCGGCCCACTGGGATGGAGGTTCGATTCCAGCTCCACGGAGCAAAGGCTGAGCCTCCTACTCCCACCACCTGAGGGCAATGATGCCCCCCTCCAAAAAAAGATAGAGCATCTGGGGTCTTGAAGGTAAACAAGTGGCCATCTAGCTCAGAAGCAACAAAGTCAGCATGGAAGAAGCACACACATCAGCTTGTGTGACCATGAGGTGTCAGAGATCGGGTATCAGGCATCAAAGAACAAAAAAACCAAATCATTGTGAATGTGGGGAAGTGCAGAGTGGGGACCCAAGACCCATCTGTAGGCAACTGGACCTCGCCTTACAGAAAGGGGTGAGGAGACGATGAGGCAATCAGGGTGCAGTGTAGCAACAATGAAACAACACAACTTTCCTCTAGTTCCTAAATACTTCCTCCCCCTTCTCACTATAATGATCCCAATTCTACCTTATAAATATGGGTAGACCAGAGGATATACATTGCTACAGATAGGAACTGGAAACACAGGGAATCCAGAACAGATGATCCCTTCAAGAACAGTGATGAAAGTGGTGATACCGGGAGCATGGAGGGTGGGTAGGGTATAAAGGAGGAACCAACTTACAAAGATCTGCATATAACCTCCTCCCTGGAGGATAGACATCAGCGAAGTGTGTGAAGGGAGATGAACAATATAAGATAGGACAAAATAACAATAATTAGAAATTATCAAGGGTTCATGAGGGAGGAGGAAGTAGGGAGTGAGGGGGGAAAATGAGGAGCTGATACCAATGGTTCAAGTAGAAAGCAAATGCTTTAAGAATGATGAGGGCAACAAATGCACAAATGTGTTTGACACGATGGATGGATGGATGGATGAACTATGATAAGAGTTGTATGAGCCCCCCACCCCCCAAAAAGATGCAAATACTGACACAAAGTATGTATGTATGCATAGATTGTGATTAGTGCTGTATGGGCCCCCAATAAAATGATTTTTTTTAGGTGGTGCTCTCTAAGTGGAGAAACTCATTTATTTCTGAGTCTAATCTCACTCCTTCCTCCTCCCTCACTCAGTACTTGCTCTGTCTCCTTTTCAGACAACTTTTTCTAATTAAGACATCTGTAGGAATCTAAAATGGGAAAAGCAACCATCAAAGACTGGAAAAATTACATACCGGTACTTCTTTGGAAATGGAACTTTAGAACTCAACATTTGCTGGAACAAACTCTAGTTATCTAAATATTACTTAAGATGTGAAAACATTTAAGAAACAGCAGAATATGTCCTTATTATTCTTTTATAACCTAATAATTTTAATAAAATTGTGGCCTGGGAGTAGTATGGAAAATTAGTATGATAGAAATTCCAGCCAGTTCATAGGAGTTTTTCCCCACAGCTGGAAGTGAGATCAACATATAATAAAAGATAAATTCAGGGGCTGAGCCCCGGTGGCGTAGTGGTTGTGCGCAGGACTGCGGCCCACTGGGACGTAGGCTCAATTCCAGCAGTGGGGCTGGGCCTCCTACTCTCACCACCGGAGAGCAGTGATGTCCCTCCCCCCAAAAAAAGATAAATTCAGGATATATCATTTTATGCATAACATATTCACGCTTTACCTTTGGTAATCATGTTCTATTAAGAAAGGGCCACCTCAATCAGATGATAATCTATGGAAATGTTCAACTGGAGAAAAAAATGTTATCCAGCTGGTAATAAAATTCACTTTCCTTGGTTCCTTTCCTCCTCAAGTTCAAATTTTTAGTCTATGTGCTGCCAAAGCAAGCACTAGTACTAATCTTTAAATAGTAAAAAGTCTACTTTCAAGATGTATGCATATGGGAATACTATAATTTACATTCTAAAATTTATAAGGATAGACAAAATTATTTTTAAAAATGAACACCTGCATATTTTTAAGACCATACAAAATTTATTACCTATATGAGAAAACAAAAACTTAATACCAATAACCCACAGCTGATTATTTTATGAAATCCAATTTCACCAAGTTAAAATGTATTGAGATTTTTTAATTTCAATTCTGGAAATGTATATGGAAAATCCATTAAGTAGCTATATAAAAGTTATAAAAATTTTAAAATGTCACATTCTAATGCCCTGTCATGTCTAAAGGCAAATCAATATTCTTTCCAAACAACTTGGGGTTTTTTTTGTATTCTAAACTACACTTGTGGTCTGAGCCCCGGTGGCGTAGTGGTTGTGCGCGGGACTGCGGCCCACTGGGATGGAGGTTCAATTCCAGCAGTGGGGCTAGGCCTCCTACTCCCACCGCCGGAGAGCAGTGACGCCCAAAATAAATTAATAAATAAATAAATAAACTACACTTGTGACATGGGATGTGACAAAGAAGTTTGTCAGCTCTATAAAGCTTCAAATAAATAAATAACATCCAAAAGAATGAATTCCTGAGAGAATCATGCGGCATAATCTAACCATGCTAAGGCAACTACACAGCAGTATAGTCAATGCACTACCTCTTGGTCTCCGGTGCAAATAACATCTTACCAAAGTATTTCCGTGCCGCTCCCAGAGAACATTATAATCAGAGTGTAAGGCATGGAAACCACTAAGCAATTGCGCTTCAAGTGTGCACGGAAAGAGAAAGTTTATCTTGTGGAACAAGCCCTAGTATCCACATTGTACTTTCTTATCAATAGTGCTTCCTTTCTGCCTTCCCTTCCAACTTAAATCAGCCCAAATCTGTACAGAAACCTTGTTAAGTAAACATTCATTCAGAACAAATTAAGTCATAGCCCAGTTTGGAATTGTCCATAGAATATTTATAACCTCAAAAATGTTAAGATATAAAGAGAAAACATTTCCTGATAAAAATGGGGAAGAAAAGATCAAAAGACAATTTCATTTTTTAATTTATGGCTCAAGTTTTACATTTACAAAATGTAGTCTGAAAATATTCTTCAAAATTGGTCAGAATACTAAGATCCAGCTTAAAACACTAGCCATTTACCAGTGGTTTTAGACCAGCAAAGACTTGCAGACTTGAGAGAACAGACTTGGAGGTTCTCATGGGAGGGAGGGCGAGGGTGTGCAACGATGCCACAGGTTAGAAGGCTGACAGTGTTGCCTTAGGTAAAAGAACAGAGTCAATCAAAGGGAGAAATCAGGCAAGGGGGTGAGACAGAATATGAGGTGGGTCAGGGTGGTTGCTGCTGAGTGATTTGATCTAATGAATGCACAATTCATGAACTGAAATATAAACCACCACCACGCCCAATACTCACAAAGAGAGCCCTGGTGTTGTACTGGGTTATATACTGGACTGCTAACTACAAGGTCAGTGATTCAAAACTACCAATTTCTCCTTAAGAGAGAGATGAGGCTTTCTACTTCGGTGAAGATTCACCATCTCAGAAAGCCCAGTTCTATGCAGTCCTATAGAGTTCCTTTGAGAAGAAATTGACCTGATGGCGGTGAGTTTGGTTTGAACTAATTCACAATAAAAATACATTTTTGGACATCCCCTCACAGAGGGGTCACAGCGAAGAGATAAGCCAGTCAGGGTGCAGTATAGCGCTGATGAAATGCACAACTTTCCTCTAGCTCTATGGTGCTTCCTTCACCCCACCATCATCACCTCAATTCTACCTTACTACTGGGATTGAGCAGAGCATGCACACTGCTACTGCTAAGAGGCTGAAACACAGGGAATCCAGGGTAGATGAACCCCTCACAGCCAACAAGGAGAGTAGTGATACCAGGAGGATTAAGGGAGAGTGGGGGGAGGAAGGGGGAAATCATCACAAGGATCAACCTAGATCCCCTGGTGGGGGGGGGGGGGCATGGATAACGGAAAAGTGGGTGAGGGGCAACGGAGAATGATGTAAGATATGGAAAAAATAATCTATAACTTATTAAGGGCTTGTGAGGGAAGGCAAGCAGGCAAGGCAGGGAAGAAATGGGGAGCTGATATGAGGGCTCAAGCGGGAAGAGAGAGAGAGTCCTTTGAAAATGATGGTGGCATACGTGCGACTGTGCTTGACACATTGGAGGAATGTATGGATTGTGATGAGATGTTAAAGCCACCAACAAAAGTATTCATAAAAATACATTTATTTTAAAAATGTTTGGGGAGTTGGCAAAGAAGAGAGTGAAGATAATGTATGTTTAAAGATACAGAAGTTAAACCATTTATCTATTAAAGAGAAGAGTGTGTGTGTGTGTGTGTGTGTGTGTGTGTGTGTGTGTGTGTGTGTGTTTATTTGTGGTATCGTTAAGCAAGCAATTTTGTTTAAGTAATTACTGTGGGTTTGGTCATTTCTAGTCTTAACAGTCCTCAATTTGGGGGAGTAACAGTGTTTCCTAAGAGGGGAAAAAAATGGTATCAAAGAATTTCAACCTAAGAAAAACACAAAATTAGATATAGCAGCAAAGATATAGATATAGGATGCAAAATTGAACTGCACACCTGTGTGATACCTAATAAATGTTTAGTATCTTAATTTATCAGACTTCTATTTTCTACATCTAATGAGAAGAGTCTAAATTAAAACTGACTCGTTTCAAGGTCAAGTCCCTAGTGGCATGGTGGGTTAAGCTTTGGACTGCTAATCACAAAGCTGGCAGTTCAAATCTACCAGCTGCTCCTGGGAGAAAGACTGTTTTCCTATTCGTGTGAAGTAGAAACTCCTATAGAGTGACAGTCTCAGCAGTTCACAAGGGCAGCTCTATTTCATGTTACATGGTTCACCAGGAGTAAGAACCCATGAGTTTTCTGAGATAATGTCTGGTGTCCACTGGGAATCTGAGACAGGCTCTTGATGGCCTGGACTCTCTTAGAGAGGAAGGCATTATGGAGAGAGATGCGGTGGGAGGGGGGGGGTGTCTAGATCCTACCTTTAACTGTTTTCACAAATGCTTGTTTTTCCTTGTTTGGGTCTTTTTCATCTATGAGAATTCCATGGAAAATACGTCCAAAAGTACCTAGAAAAAAGTTAATAAGGTCATAAAATTCTAAGTATAAACTTTATGGTACAACATAAATGAAAACACACACAAGGACATCTGTGATGACCAACATTGCATATGTTAGTCCATAATGTAAAAAACAAAACAAAAAAAAGTCTTTGGTTTCTATAACGATTTCTAGAAGCTTTTTTTGTTGCTGTGGAATGTCTTCACTAGATTTTAGAAATATCATACCTAAATTAAGTGTATGAGAACTCTTTCTGTATTGACCTAAATGAACTCATGACAGAGTCTGGAACACTGGAGCTTGGTAATGGGGGACCTACCTACAGAGGCATATGAGTTTCCAAGCTTAGCCCAAAGCAATGGTAGAAGGAAAAAATGCACTCCTCTCCACTGCTACAAATTTTTAAGAGTAGAAAGAAGGCCAAGGGGATAATTCCAGATTCACACAGCCCGCTTTCCAATCCAGCCTCTTCAGGGCCACAGGCAAGCTGCTGAGCCACCCATGTCATTTTCCCCCCATATGTAAAAGGTATTCTGAAAACCTGTAATGAGGAAGGGAAGCCAAGATTTTTTTTTTTGGGGGGGGGGGGTAGTAGTTAAAAGTGAACTATGGGGCTGAGCCCCGGTGGCATAGTGGTTGTGCGCGGAACTGCGGCCCACTGGGTTGGAGGTTCAAATCCAACAGCAAGGCTGGGCCTTCTACTCCCACCACCAGAGGGCAGTGATGCCCCCAAAACACAAAAAAAGTGAACTATAAAAATCATTACTGATTTTATTTTGTAGTGGTTAATACCCCTAAAGGAGCTCTGGTGGTACAGAGGGTTATGTGTGGGGATCTAATTACAAGGTAAGCAGTTCAAACCCACAAGCTGCTTTGCAGAAGAAAGTGGAGGCTGCCACGCCTGTAATAACTGCCAGCCTTGGAAACCCAAACCAAACTCTGTCCTGTAGAGGAGGCTATGAGTTGGAACGGACTCAGTGGCAGCGAATTAGCTTTAGATTTCGGACTGAGAAGATGATCACTGAGGTTAATAGCATTTGATTATCTTTTCCCACTGGAAACTCTTTGCTTTCCTTCCTTTACAATTTGAAAGACAGACATGAAAATGCGTTGTTTTGTTGTAGGAATCACACATGCAAAGGGCTGACGCCAACATCTTTTACCCTGACTCGGAGTGGTTGATGCCCACCTCTCCAGTTCCTTTGGGGCCCCCAAAGGAACACAGTAACTTGGCTGCTTGAGGGAGAAAAAACTTGAGTCTTCTACTTAAGGCACTAGGCTTAGAGATGGGTACCTATCTTCAAACACTATAGTCAGAGCTATATATCCTGACAGTGTGACAGATGAAAACAAGCTTGAAACTATTGTTCTGATTTACATTATCAGCACTCCAATGAACTTGACTGCTTACTTAAAAATTATACTGGCTACGGTGTTTTCTTTTCTGAAACAAGCAAAACTGAAAAAAATTAACTATTCTGGGTCTCAAATAACTATTCTGGGTCTCAAAATATCAAAGAACACTCAACTAAGCTTGGGATTTTCTTTTCCTCATTTTATATCACCATAAAAAAAGTGTTTATTCCATTTAGAAACCAAAAAGAAAGTACAGATGTAACATAGTCTTCATATATCTTATTCCTTTCCAGGCTTTTGGAAATGTACATGGTACACTAATTCTGTTTCAGACCGAAAAACTGTTTCAGACGAGTGGTGCTTCTAGCTTCAAAAACAGGTGCAAATTTTGCCACTAGAATTTACCATTTGCACCGGTGAATTTTCAGTCCCTCATTGAACCATGACTGATTTACAAGCATTCTAACCAACAGGTGAATACAGAACAGCTCATGTCTCTAACACATTCCAAACTGACTTATGGTAGTAGTAAAAAATGTAATTTAACAAGTTACAGAGTTAATGAAACAGTTTATTATTAATTTCCATCCTTTTCCCATAACTTCCCAACCAATACCCACGAAGTCCAGAGGGAAAGGGAGGATAAGGGTAGTAATGTTTACTGAACACTTACTACGTGCAAGCGCAATTATTTTTATTTATTTGTGTGTGTGTGTGGGCATCACTGTCCCCTGGTGGGAGGGAGTAGGAGGCCCAGCCTTGCTCCTAGAGAGCTGCTGCTGGATATGAACCGTCAACCCTGTGGGCCACAGTCCCACACACAACCACTACATCACCGGGACGCAGCCCATCAAGCACAATTATTATAGAGCACTTTGATACTGAAGATCGGGCGTTAAGTTCAAATTCATGTAGGAGCACACAGGACTTTGAAGACAAAATGCTTTCTCCAAAGCCATACAAATAATAAATCATGTGGCCAGGATTGGAACTTGCATCAAAATCCAAAATCCATGCAATGCTCCTGTGTAAACTCCCATACTGTCAAAGAGAAAATGACCTGTGGCATTGTAAAGAGATTTGCTAGGTAGTGATGAGTTTTAACTAAAAACTAAACATAAAATGTACTTTTAAGGTAACAAACACGAATACATACGCTTTTACAGAGCTGTACTAAAGATATAAAGAAAGCAAAAAGTAACAGATTATAAAATAATTTGTGCAGTGCTTTCCACAAGGCAGAATCTTATCTTCTTTCCTTGTCTTAGAACAGATGCAGAAAGGCTTAAAAATACTCCAAATGATAAAAAATCATTCCATATGATGTGATCAAACTATTGAAATGCATAGTATGTGAATTATACACCAATAAAACGGTTTAAAAAATGATTCCATATTGGTAACATTATTAAGTCTTCCCTGAAGATGGATTTCCACATAGTAAATACCTTCTTGAAGCACATCTTTTAGGGTTATCCTCTCCCTGGAGATAGCGATATCCTTCACCTTGGCTTTGGCCTCCAGAAGAGTGACGCTTCGCAAGTCGTTCTTCTCTATCCGCAGGGTAGGATAACCTGAGGAGCCAACAAAGCCAAACCAAGCCATATAAATACCTTATCACGGCCTCGGGACAGCCCTTCACGGCGGAAGCCATGGAATAAGTGAGTGTGGGCGTCAGACAAGCAAAGAGGAGAGCTACCGAGGAAGCCCATTCTCATGCATCCCACGATCCTACCTCAGAAATATGTTACAACCTGGCGCTGACATGAGAAACCCCAAACATAATGTCATTACCATCAGTTCAATGGCCTTCTAGCCAACTGAAATTGGCTAGCTCTGAGTTAGGAAATTTAATTATACCCTTCTTTTGGATAATTTTTCTTCTAAAAGATTTTCTAACACTCTCACAACAATGCAGGTTTTTCATTCTTTTTTAAAAGGTATTTGAAAAAATGAAAATTTTCTGACATAACTATGGCAATGTTGGCTTTTCCTTTGCTTTCCTAAATGTCCTTTCCTTTGTTGTTGAATGCTGAGCACACCTTGAGTAGGAGGAGGCAAGTTGAGATGGGACAAATAGTGTTTACACCCAGAAAAGGGCATGTCTCCTGTCGGGTCTCCAGTGTCAGGGGCTCATTGAGTCATTCTGGTCAGTATTGGCACAAATCTGAGTTTTGCAGCTGCTACATAGCACACTACAATGCAAAGTCCTCCCCTTGTGGACTATTGCTTCCTATGGAGTCTGGGTAAAGGATTTTCTCAATGCTTGTAGTTAGTTCCCCCTCAGCTTTCAGAAGCCCCTGCACTCTTAAATGACCCTAACGGGGTCTGTCTCCCGTGTTCTCGCCTCTGCATACGTTAAGTTGCTGCTGCTCATTAGTCAATGAGAGGGTCATAGGGAAGGAAACCTCGGTCTTTGGTGTACCACTTTATGCACCAAGACCTCAGGGTGGGTTGTTTTTGTTCAGTGTTTCTGTTCCCCCTCCTTACCCCACAGTTACCACAGTCTGTCTGCTATCTGGGGGCAGTCTTGGATGGAGAATGTTTCTGACTCCTTCCCTCCCAGTCATAGCTTAAACACCACGAAGATTTCTACTCCACGGCAGGCTCTTCCTACTTTCCATCAATGAAATCAGAAGCCCATTGATCAAGCTTAACAACATGACAAGTAGAAAAACCAAAGGCTATGTTCTCTACTTTGGTTCTAATCAAACTTCTAGACCTAACTCTGATTTCCAGATAGTATGATGGTGAGAGGAGTAAATGAAAAACCACCACAAGGACCTAACCCATGAACTCTGAGTGTGAAAAACTTATATACAACAAATGAGTAGGCTCCTTCACAAATGACAGTGGGGACTGCGGCCCACTGGGATGGAGGTTCAACTCCAGCAGTGGGGCTGGGCCGCCTACTCCCACCACCAGGGCAGTGATGCCTTAAAAAAAATAAAAAATAAATGACAGTGGGGATAAAAACAAAAAAGCTATGAGAACTGTTCAAGTAAAAAGATAATTAGGATACATATAAGTAACTTTGCTTGGATCATCATTTAGTAAAATATTTTTGACATGTTCAAAAAGTTTCATTAAGAATGATTTATTTTGGCTGAGCCCCGGTGGTGTAGTGGTTGTGCACGGGACTGCAGTCCACAGGGTTGACAGTTCAAATCCAGCAGCAGCTCTCCAGGGGCAAGGCTGAGCTTCCTACTCCCACCAGGGCAGTGATGTCACACACACACACAAAAAAAGAATGATTTATTTTAATAGGAGTGACAACTGTTGGCAGTCATGTGCTTTTTGTTTGGTTTGGGTAAGATAGAGTCTATTTGGTAGGAAGACAAACAGAAGAATTTCCCAATGAAATGAAGTAATGCTGACAATTTACTTTAAAACACTCAAGCAGGCAGGGGGGTGGGTACAGTAGGCTTTTCTAATTGGTAAACTATCCATAATTATTGAACCTTGGTGATACACACTTATGGAAGTTCATCATTTGACCTATGTATATATAAATATACACACACACATATATACACATATATATTTGACTATGTATATATAGTTTTATGTATATATAAAACTTACACAATGAAATCAGTAGTTGTACTCAGGGCACCAGGCAATACATGTCAGAATTTACACACGGTCACTTGTGAAGGCGCAGCCATCACTATGCTGTCTTGTGCTGGCACCATGGATGTCTGTACTGCTCCACTGCTCCTCTAACAGACTGAACAAGCACTGTTGGTTGAGAAATGCTGTGAATCCCAGGACTGCCAGCTTGCCCTATGCGTACTGACTGCTCCAAGGAGGAAGCACGGGGCATATCGAGAAGTCACGTAATGTCCAGCTTGCATGTGTAAGCGCTCCTCCTAGCCTCATCCTACGTTCTCTTACTTTCTCTTTGCTTCTTCTTTCTTGCCTAGTTTACGTTTCTCTTGTCATGCTATTGTTACTTCTGCCCCCCCAAATCGTCATATTTTAGATTCTTTCTGGTATATGGCAGGGTATACAGAAATAAAAATTTAAAGGTTATTTTAGAGATGGTTGAAACACTTCAAAGCAAAATTATCAGTGGATTGATGCCATGCCTTGCTGACTGCCAGATGTATAATTACAGCAGTGTGTTCAAAAGGAAATGAGAAAAATATGAAAACAGGTTTCCTTTATTCAAACTAATTCTAGCACCAGTCCAACCTCATCCAGAGCCTCCTTTGATGAAGCTGAAAGAGAAGGGAGTCAAATCAGGGACTCTTCATACCCTAGTTGGTACCAGGCCTGCCAATGACCCAGCAATAAAGCACTCAATATGAACGCCTCTGACAAACACATGTGGGAAGCTTCACCTCATCACCGTGGGCCCAGGACTCTGCAGAATCACATTCTTTGAAGTCCTATGATTTATAAACATCCTATCCAAAATTAAGACTTAAAAATAAATTTGTGCGTACTGAGATTGGCTATCAGAGATCGGGAGGTGATGAGCATGGCAGGGCTATTTTCAAAAGACACCAACTTGCATGTTAAAAAGAAAGCATGTGGGGCTGAGCCCCGGTGGCGTAGTGGTTGTGTGCGGGACTGTGGCCCACTGGGACGGAGGTTCAATTCCAGCAGTGGGGCTGGGCCTCCTACTCCCACCACCGGAGAGCAGTGATGCCCGACCCCCGCCCCGCCCCAAAAAAAAAAAAAAAGATAAAAAAGAAAACATGTGGAAAGATACTGTGTATTTAGAGAATATGCCCAGAGCTATTAAGAAGGAACATGTTTCATTCTTTTTTTTTTTACTTTTTGTAATTATTTTTAGCATGTTTCATTCTTAAGCAATTAAAAAACCCATAATAAATAGTTCCTGTTACCGAGTTATTTTTCCCTATGGAGATCTAGTCTGGGAAAGCCCCGGGCAGCTCTATCCTGACCTGCAGCATAGAGTTGCTGTGAGTCAGACTGACTTAGTGGCAGTGAAAGTATCCAAAGGTACCTATATGAGGGGTTTCAAAAAGTTCAGAGAAATGTCATTAAAAGAAAATGAACTTCCTGAGGCTCCATTATTTGATTGCAAATAAAAGAAATGGGGAACAAGCTTTTTTTGCACTTCCATTTGCGTGGAATTATTATCAATACGGAAACTTAAGTAATTAATTTAAGTCAGAAACATTTAAGTGATCAATTTTCAGTAATTCAATTTCATAAAACTGTAAATTAACTTGTAAAGATTCTGAAAAATGGGGCTGAGCCTCCTACTCCCACTACCAGAGAACAGTGATGCCTAAAATAAAAATAAAAATAAAAAAGATTCTGAAAAATGCTGCCAAGTTTTTATTAAAGTGAACTTATTAATGGTAACAAAAGAAATTACAAACACATTTCCATTGAATTCAAGAGTACTTTGCTTTTAGCCTATATAGCAAATGAATTATCTCTCTAAGGCAGTGTTTCTCAGCCTTCCTAATACTGCGACCCTTTCATACAGTTCCTCATATTGTGGTGACCTCCCCCCAACCATAAAATTATTTTCATTGCTACTTCATAACTGTAAATTTGTTACTGTTATGAATCAGGCAACCCCTGTGAAAGGGTTGTTCAACTCCCAAAGGGGTTGCGACCTAAAAGTTGAGACCCATTGCTTTAAGGTGATGTCCATAATTAGA
Organism: Nesogale talazaci; assembly: GCA_004026705.1. Lineage (NCBI taxonomy): Eukaryota > Metazoa > Chordata > Mammalia > Afrosoricida > Tenrecidae > Nesogale > Nesogale talazaci. Next base: position 24,791 of record PVJH01021457.1, on the reverse strand, counting down.
AATAATTTATCATTGATAGTAGCTGAAATTTTCCTAGAGAAATACGCCCACTCCTTACTTATTAACAAGTTTAGTTTCGAAAGGACCAACCAAGTCATTAAATCCAATTGGCGTTATGAGAAAGTTGGGAACCAGGCTGACTTTAGGGATGATGTCCCCAGCTCCCCACCAAAAGTTCACTTTCCATCGAACCCCTCAGTATGTCTTGGGATGCACACGGTGTGCAGGCCTCCCTTCCCCCTACCCCTTCTCCACCATCACCGAGCCTGGAGGGGGTTGGGGATGGTGACAGTCAGGTATTGTTCATTGCTTTCTGGCACCTGCTCTGGGTGGGGACCCTAAAGTCACAGGATACTCTAACCCTCCCCATCCCCATTCCTGCTTTACCCCATCAACTTCTCTGACTTTTCAGGCCCCTTGACAAGTATCCCTCTGCCCACCTTCAGCCATAAGTGCAAGCTATCTCATAGGGGTCCTACATCCTTAATAGCCAAAACACCCAGTGCGCTCAGTCCTTCTACAATCCAGCAGTCATTGCAGACTTCAAGCCAGTGTTTGAGATGGCCCAAAGAGGGCGCTCTAGGCTCAGCAGCCCACCAGAGGTGTTGCATAAGAAGTTTCTTCAAGTTATTATCAATACAAAAAGTCAGCTAATAAGAAAATCAGTAACTGAGGAATAGGTATAATGTGCTTCTATTGACTTTAAAATGTTTTATTTCAGCACATATTTGAATTGAATCACCACAATCAAGAATAGACCTTACTAAGCGAAGCTTGACGTCTCAACATCAAAAGCTATGGAGTGCCTTTTCTGAACTACTTTTTTTACACCATTTTATCGGGGGCTCATACAACTTTTATCTCAATCCATACATGCATCCATTGTGTCAGCACATTTGTACATTTGTGGCCCTTATCATTCTCAAAACATTTGCTTTCTACTTGAGCCTTTGGTATCAGCTCATTTTTCCCCTCCCTCCCCAATCACCCTGTCACAAACCCTTGATAATTTATAAATTATTATTTTGTCATGCCTTACATTGTTTGAGGCCTCCCCCTTCACCCACTCTGCTATTGTCTGTCCCCCAGGGAGGGGGCTACATACAGATCCTTGTGTTAGGTTCTCCTTTTCCATCCAACCTACCTTCCACCCTCTCGGTATCACCACTCTCGCCACTAGTCTTAAGGGGACTGTCCTGGATTCCCTGTGCTTCCAGTTCCGACATGTACATGCTCTGGTCTAGGTGGATTTGCAAGGTAGGCTTGGGATCATGATAGTGGAGAGGAGGAAGCATTAAAGAACTACAAGAAAGTTGTATGCTTTATCGTTGCGTTGCTCCATGCACTCTGACGGGCTCATCTCCTCCCCGCCACCATTATGTAAGATGTCCAGTTGCCAGTCCCCACTCCTCTCACTCTCCCTCACTCATAATGACTTTTAGTTCTTTGATGCCTGATACTTGATCCCTTTGACAACTTGTGGTCACACAGGCTGGTGGGCTTCTTCCATGTGGACTTTGTTTCTTCTGAGCTAGATGGCCGCTTATTTACCTTAAAGCCTTTACGATCCCAGGTGCTGTATCTTTTGATAACCTGGCACCATCAACTTTCTTCATCACTTTTTTTTTCTGGCATCACTGCCCTCAGGTGGTGGGAGTAGGAGGTCCAGCCTTTGCTCCATGGAGCTGGAATCGAACCTCCATCCCAGTGGGCCGCAGTCCCGCGCACAACCACTACGCCACCAGGGCTCAGCCCCACCACTTTTGCTATGTACACATTTGTCTTCAGAAATTGTGTCGGGAAGGTGAGCATCATGGAATGCCAGGTTAATAGAACAAAATGTTCTTGCACTGAGGGAATACTTGAGTGGAGGCTCAATGTCCATCTGCTCCCTTAGTACTAAACCTATAAATATATGTACATTGATCTATTTCCCCATCATCATATATAACTATATTTATATATGTACATGACTGCATTTAGACCTCTCTAAATGTCCTTTAACTACTAGTTCTTTCCTCTATTTCCTTTTACTTTCCTCTTGCCCCACTATCAAGCTCAGCCTTCATTTGGGTTTCAGTAATTTCTCTTGGTTACATTGCCCTTGATCAAGCCCAACCAAGCCTCTCTTACACCTCCCCGCCTCCAATTTTGGATCACTTGTTGTTCCCTAGCCCCTGGGTTTGTTCACACCCCTTCTTTCCCCACTTCCCCTTCTTCCATGTCTCCCCCCCGCCCCCCACGCCAACTTCTGAGCCATCAGTCTCGTTGGTTTTCTCCTCTAGATTGTTTATCACGCCTATTTTATCTAAATAAATCCTGAAGAAATAATAATATGCACACAAACAAGACAGCAAATAAATTAAAAAAAAAAAAAAAAAGAAATCAATACAACAACAAAAGCCTGTAAGTAGTTCACCCAGTCCATTTGTTTCCTTTATGAGTGTTTTCCAGTCGTGTCTAATGGGGTGTGTGATGGGTAGGTTTGTTATGCTAACATGGCCACAGAAGATTGGTGGGTCTGTTGTGATGGCACGGCCAATGAACACACGGGATGAATTGAAGGGCAGAGATAGGAAGGGCCCGGCGAGTCCCGCCCTCTCTCTTGCTTCCAGATCTTCGGACCAGCCAGCTGCCTTGTTCGGCCTGTGCTTCGACCTCCAAGCAACACTACCCGTGGGGCACCTAATCGTGGACTGTGTTGCTGTGACTTGAGGTTCCTTCAAGCCCTCCTTCGCCACACTCCTGGGATATACACCTCGTGAGCTGGGGACTGTTGGACTCTGTCATCTGGCTGACTGTCGGCACCGGCTCTGCTGTTTGCTGCCTGTGACCAGATAGCCTGGATTGCTCTACAGAGCACTACTCAGCGGCCCTCAAGACTTGAAGGACTGCTGGTCTTCTAGCTGTCTCACGCAAGTGAGTTGCAGGGAGCAACCTGTACTGCTTTATAGATAGTTAACTGTTCCTTTCTTATCTTATATACCTTTCTCTATATATAAATATTTAAAAAGAATTACTAGTGTCCTGGTTTTTATTTCTCTAAGAGAACCCTGCCTGACACAGGGGTGGCACATCCTGGCCCAAGGTCTATTTGTGGTATTCCCTTGGGACTTCCTAGCTCTGCTCCTCTTGTTCTGTTGCACTCCCTTAGTGTTTTGCCTCAGTGTGGCGGGGACAGATCGGGCGCAATTCCCTCAGTGTGTCCAGTGTTGTTCCCCATAGGGCGATGGGTCCTGAACTACTTTCATATCTGTCATCAAATTTTCTTTCTTTTTTCTCTTCTGTTGGTGGTCAATCCATTGTAGTCTTTTTTTTTTTTTTTTTTTGATGTACAAAGTATCCGTCTTTAGTCAGTGGGAGCCCTTGAAGTACCTGGCAGTTTCCTAGGTTTCTGACTCAGCGACTTGTCCTAGGTTTACCTTGTAAAGACTCATCTTATACATTTCCTGCTCCAGACTTGGAATTGGAATAATTTTCTCAAAAATATCCTTGTTCTTTTTGATAGGCAGCGGTCTTAAATGCCACAATATGATACAGTCCAGAGGGCAGGTATTCTTCATCCTATTTTAGTTAGTGCCAGCCCAGGAAACTGTTCTTGCCTAAGAACCCCAACTCATCATCAGTGGCACCACCGACTGCTAGCCCCATCTCCCTCCCACCTCAGGCTCTCTGTTTATCCTGGTTCTTATTTCTCCTGTAACTAATGTTTTCATTATATATGAAGTACATCTACATGTGTTAGTGTGCGAAAGCTTGAATTTTGATTCAAAATTCAAAAATTCGAAAGCTTGATCCTGATTCCTAAAGGAAACCATATCCCATGTCCTCAACATCCTGATGGTCCCTAACTTCTTAGCCCAGAGAAAACAATACCAAGTCCTTACATGGTCCACAAGATCATGAAAAAGAAATCTTATGAAAATACAGTATCCATTTTATACAGTTTAATGGCTTATTCCATCTAACTACCTGAAAATTTCCTTTTCAATCGCTACAGCAGTGATATAGTAATCCTTCAAAAAAATCTTTTGAAACTTTCTCAAGTTAAGACAAATTGTAGCTATTCAAATTATTTTTCAGTGTCTCAATTTTATGTTGTTTCATTCCAAATTCTAGAAAACAACCTGAAGATCAGCCTTTGTTTACACACATTAGATGCTAAGTACACAGTAGGATGTCTGGGCCCCCACATATACACTAGCCAGGCAGGACCACCGACAGACGTCTGCTGAACCGAAATCAGTTTTAGGATTAAATTAACTCTTACTGGTGATGGGCGTTGCATTATTGGGAGTGTCGGCTCTCAGGTACTGCGTCGTCTGGGTGGATGGCTGAGACAGCCCTTGGGAGCTACTGCTGGCACTGATACTGCAAAAACAATTTACAGGGGGAAAACAGACAATGAGCTCCAAGGGGGAAAAATTACTTTAAGGCATACAGAATACAAAGAGGCGTTTTAACCAGCCTAATTCCTAACGGAATAGCAATTTCATGGACTCCCCGTCATAAATATTTCATATTTGAACTGTAATGTATCTCTAATATAGAGCTTTACCTTTTCTATCTCCAGGGTCGCAGCAGGTTCACACTATCAGAGGCATTTGGTGCCATAAGCACTGGACCTCAAACACCAGCCATAAACTTTACCCCATACCACCACGTCTTAGGGGTCTAGGGTCCCTTTCCTAACAAAGGCGTACTTGCCATTTCAAGGAGATGGCATTTTAGAAAATGAGGATCATCTCTTTCATCAACTATCTAGAACCAAAGGGGCCTAGAGATGGATAACAGCTATCAAGCCAATCATATCTACCGACATGCACAAAGCTTGGAGAAGGGCCTTACATTGTGCTCAAGCTTATTTATTTTTGCTTCTTCTACTTCCACAATCCTTTTTTTTTTTTTTAAAGAAATTATGGGGCTGAGCCTCGGTGGTGTAAGAGGTTGAGTGTGGGACTGTGGCCCACGGGCTTGGTGGTTCAAATCCAGCAGTGCTGGGTGGCTCCCAAGACCACCAGAGGGCAGTGAGGCCCACAAAAAATAAAACAAACAAACAAACAAGATTAAAAAAAAAAAAGAAATTATGGGGGCTGAGCCCCAGTGGCATAGTTGTATGTGGGACTGCGGTCCAATGGGTTTGCGGTCCAATGGGTTGGCAGTTCAAATCCAGCAGCAGCTCTCCAGGAGCAAGACGGGGCCTCCTACTCCCAGCAGAGGGCAGTGATGCCAAAAAAAACATTACAGAACTTTTCAGAAATCTCTAGGACTTGAAGCATTCTATTAGATCATATCTAAATGCAGGCGACCCAGATGGTGGTAGGTTCTTAACACTACAATCCTGGTTCAAGATCCCGACATATTAGTGGCTCTCAAGCATGTACTTTTGTCCTTCCAAAGCAGTGGTTCTCCTAATGCCGCGACCCTCTACTACAGTCCATGTTGTGGTGACCCCCAACCATAAAATTATTTTAATTGCTACTTGATAACTATAATTTTGCTACTGTTATGAATCATAATTCAAAATCTGATATGCAGGGTGTATTTTCATTGTTACAAATTGAACATAATTAAGTACAATTAAAGTATAATGATTAATCACAAAACAGTATGTAATTATATATTTTCCGTATTTGTTTTCTGATGGACTTCGGTGACCCCTGTGGGTTATTTGACCCCCAAAGGGGTTGCAACCCACAGGTTGAGACCCACTGCTTCAAAGGATAACATGTGACTTTTCTCACTCAGGGCATCTGTGGAGATTTTCCAGTCTCATCACCCCAGCCCCTGTGGTTCTGCAGCAGCAGGGAAGTACAGAAAGTCAGTGTCAGGAGTAAAGCGGGAGGTGGAAGGCATAACAGAGTCAATGAAGCTTAATCAGAGGCTGCTACCTTCTCTCAATAAGAAAAATCTTTCTCTAACTGATCAATTGCTATACGGCTATTGGTTGGACTTGAATTAATGGTAGTAGGTCTAAGCTTGGGTTCTGGTTTCCCATATGATAGCTCCATATTCTTAAAACAATTCATTATGAAAGTACCTGATAACAACATTTACAAGGGCACACCCCCGAAAACCCAGCTGTGATGCAAGGGGGGGTGGAAGTTACATAATCTCCTGTCAAGCTGAGTGAAGGAGCTGAGTCTGGATCAGACCACGAGGCCTCTGTGTGCCACGGCCTTTCCTGAGAATTCTGAGAACTTCCGTCTTCCTCCCTGGAAGGGGGACAGAACTGTTTGCTTTGCCTTCCTGTTGACCAGTTACATATGGAGCCATGCTGACCCTAGCCAGAGCCCTGCAGCTAGACGTAGCACAAGCAGCCCACCAGCGCTGAGATGCTCCCACCACCACTGGGTCTACAAGACTTTCCACCCACAGGTTGGTGACCTTTCTGCATTTGGCAGCATTGCATGTGTCGTGTGAGCTTTAAGAGAAAATTATAGACTGGTATAGAAGAGGTATTTGTAGACGAATTTATAGACATAAGGGCTAATATCAGACTATGGACTTGGCTAGGGTGTTTTCTCAAATACAATCTCTTTTGTATAAAATCTTTCTTATGTACATATGAGCATCTATGATTTGTCTCTCTAGTCAACCTGGACAACATAAGGGATAGAGCATCTGGAGTTCATTCCAACAGGTCACAACTTTCAATCAAGCTTTCTATTCAAGGTTCTAGAAAGATTGTCTAACAATGTGTGACAAAATAGGCTTGATTTGGGGCAGACAGGGACTGGTTTTGCTACCACAACAATGTACCTGCTTACACAGCCATCTCAGTGTGCCAGTTTTTTGGGGGGGAGGGGCGCGAACAGCATGCCTCTCTTGCCCACACACCGTAATCACGTCATCTCGCTCTGTGCAACTTCTTTTTGTTTCCATGAATGAAGAGGGACATGAAATAGTGATTTGACCAAGTAGAAGAGGTGAAGAAAGAATGAGGACGGTACTGTCAGCGGTCCAAACAGATGAGTTTGAAAAATGTTTCCAAGACTGGACTCATAGATTTGACAAAAGGATTAAGGGTATCGGAGAGTACTTTGAAGATGCTGGTTGTTTTGTGAGAAAATTTAAATACATAACTTTGAAAAAAATTCTGGTTTGGGAGGAGAGCGGGGTTATCCCTTCCATGGATTTGTATATTGCTATTTTCAAAAGCCTATGCAGCTCTTTTTTAGACTGTATCTATATAACACCCAAGGCAATGAGCAATGCAAACCCTTATGATGCCCTATATTTCTAGTAAGACAATATCAACTAGTCCTGGCGGTGCTGTGGGATAAACACTGGACTGCTAACTACGAGGTCAGTAGTTCAAGGCCTCTAGCTACTCCATAGGAGAACGATGAGGCTGTCTGTTTCCAGAGAGATGCGACCCTCTAAAGGGTCGCCATGAGTATGAACCAACTTGATCAAAGGCAGTGGGTTTGTGGTAACTAACGTAAAGTTTGAAAAGTCACAGCAATCACTCAGAAATTTCCTGAAATAAACACTGGAGAAACACTTGGAGAAGCTACTTAGAAGACACATTTGCCTAATGAAAGTCTTGTCAGCAAATTTTCTTGTCAGGTGCCTACCATCATTTGAGGTTACTTCCTTCTTCTGGTGTCTGGACAGCCCTATTTCTTTTCTTCTGTTTTTTTGACAGCCCTGTTTCAACAATATCACTGGCTGAAGACGCCTTCAGCTCGCAGAGATGTAACACGGCCTCACTGTCATCTAATATGAGTCCTGGAAATCAGGAATTGATAGACATAAACCTACACATTTAGTGGGCCTGAGACAGGATGGTGCAAAAGTCTCAGCAGCAGCTGTGTGACCAGAGGGGCAAGCTCTTCTTCCCAGGGTCTCCGGTTTCGCGGCCAGGAGCATGAACAGTGACACCTGAGAGGGCAAGAACTCAGTGGGCCTTGCTTCCCTGGGTCTCCTGGGATTCCTGCTTTTGACAGGTGCTGGCTTACCACTTTTCTACCACTCTTTCTAAGTAGGAAACACTTTAGCTTTCATTCTTGGGTTTCCACCTTTCGGTTTTCAGCTTTTGGGGTTTTACTGCATCACCTCCTAAGAAGACTGCAAAACAATTACATGAGAAAAATACACATAAAGAAGGTGTGGCAGTGTCTCAACAAACTTAGAAATGATCACCCCTCTGTTTTTCTACTGTCATGATACATCACCAACCTCAGAGGGACATGGCCCTTTGAGGCAGATGGATGCTTCCCTGGTTCTGACCACTGCACAACCATCAGCTAGAGTACAAAGCTGTTAGAAGTCTAAGATCCAGTAATCAAGTAACTACGACCTTCAACAAAGGGGGAAAATACAGAGTTTTATTTTATTTACCTTAAATAATTGTATTAAGAAAGCCTCCCTCCGATGTTTTTTTTTTGAGGTTAAATTATATGACATCAATGAAAGTACTACTTACATGTCATTTGCAATCAATAAAGTTGAATGAAAAAACTCATAGACCTGAAATGCATTACCAGTCATTGTTTCTCTATAGCAACCGAACAGTAGGTGGCAGTCTGGTTCCACCTTCAAACCAAACCCACTAACCCAAACCAAACTCACTGGCTTCCAGTCCACTGTAACTCACAGTGAGACTGTCAGGCAGTCTTTGGTTTAACGGACAGGGACCCTATAGCAGTTTCTGCGGCTTCACCTTTTCAGAAGCAGGTATCCTCGTCTTACTCCCTGGGAGCAGCTGGCAGCTTAAATTTGCCATGCTGTAATTAGTTAGCATGCCAATGGCTGCCCTACGTTACCACCAGGACTCTTTCTAGATCAGACATCTTAAAGACTTGTGGGCACACAATCAAAATTATTATGGGTACACATGTCAATTTTTCATCTATTCAACAGATATTCAGGGCCCCCTAAAATGAGCAAAGCATATACTAAGCAGTCACAACAAGTCTTCTTTGGAAGCCACGATTTATTGTTACCAGGGAAGCAGGGGCAGTCAGTTTCTGGCCCTGAGGCCTGATAAAGCGGAAACCTAGGCAACCACTTCACAACCACCACCTACTGATGTTGCATCGATTCTGACGCACAGTGACCTTCTAGGGTAGCCAAGGTAAATGGCTGGCTGTAAAACGTACACATGCTCGCACTGCCATTTTAATTTTCATTCTCTGACACGTTTGCATGACCACATCTGATTTTCATAAACAAGTAAAACTAGCTATGGACATTTAGCCCTGCTTTTAGGATAAAGTGAGGACTTTTGGTTCCCTGGTCTGAAAGAACTTTCATTCTTAGTTGGTGGGATTGGTTCACCAAAAAAAATATTTCAGAGAAAAAAATGTATGTGTGCATGTGTGTTTAAATTGCTCTCTAAAAGAAGCATATGACAGGGAGGGGTAAATTGATGGTTATGAAGCTTAGAAAGGAATTCTGGAAGCAACCTGGAAGCATGAATCGAAGGATCAGGTGTGGGTCAAATGTGAAGAACAAGTAATCACCAGACTGGAGAGCACGGTAAGATAGGGAGGAAAGGCTCAGGGTATATGGTAGATATGTTTTCTATAGAAGGAGAGCTTGAAAGCCAAGGCAGGAAGCTGGGAACAGCTTCAACCAGCAACTGGAAATCAATGAAGAGAAAATGGAAACTGAATGTTGGGAAAAGGAAATCTGTCACTCACTTCAATTTTGCCTGACTAGCACATCTTTTTGCCTCCTTGTCTCTGGCTCACCCAGGCTGGGAAAAGTGCCTGTGTGCTCCCACACTCTACTATGCATACCACAGCCACTGATTTTGCATGTCTTAATAATGATGGGCTAAAGTCAAAGATGAAATCTTTGAAGTTATGAGCATATCATTAATTTTTTTTTAATTTCTATCCCTAAGCATAGTATCTAACCCAGTTTATCTCAAACCAGTACACACAAGAACCATCTGGAAAGCTTTAAGCAAAATACCCATGCCCAACCACCACCCCAGACCCTTCCATCAAAATCTCTGGAAGGTGGGAACCAAGTACTGACATATTTTTAAAGCTTCCGCCTTGATTCTAATGTGCAATTATTTAGAGAAACATTCATTTAACTGACAGCAGGTATTCTATAAATGTTTACTGGCAGACTGGCTGTTATGGATGGATGGAAGGAAAATAACGGAGGGAGGACCCTCAGTGGGGGGTGGTTATTCCTCAAAAGTGAGAGGAGTTTGAGATAGTCGTGTCAAAGGCGCTAACAAAAAGTATCTTTACCTCCACTTCTCACCAACAACTAAGAAACTAATGATGAACCTCACATTCTTTTTAAAAGAATTGTCAGAGACACACAAGAAGGTCAACTGATAAATTCCCATTTCCCTTGGACCTGCACACTCCCTCCCCTCGATCAGTGTGCACCTGTGTGTGCATGGGCATGTGTGGGACTCCTGGGGAGATGCAAGTACCACCGCTATTACTGTTTTCCATTCCGAAAACGGGTACAATACCTGTCATCCAGTTCAATCCTTTTCATACTATGGAGGTGCAAAACAGCCAAAATTATTGCTACTAAAAATATTACTGCACAGCAAACTCCTACACTGATATAAAACACACGCGTGGAAGTGGTTGGTGCTGCATGTACAGGATCATCTGAAAGGAAAATGAAAAGCTGATTAAGCTTCTTAGACAACTATCAATGGCTTGGGGACTCAAAATACACAATGAGTGAGTATCCTTCAAAAAAAAAAAAAAGGCTTCAGTTGCCCATTCTTTAACTAGGAACTTAGTGGTGAAGATGTTTGGCCTAAGTTCGTACCAATTTTCCTATTAGTACAGTAGCTATCAATTAAGGTTTTAACAACTCTTGGTTAATGACACTAACAGTCATTCAAAAGTATTATATGTTTTTTAAAAAAGTCATTTACAACAGTGGTGTCCCACAGAACTTTCTGCAATGAAAAAAAAAATGTTTTTCTTTTTGATGCATCACCAGCTTTTATTTAAAAACCTGCAAGACACACGACATTCAAAAAAGCCATGACCAGGAAGAAGGAAGCACACAGGTAAGGTACTGCAAACATCAAAGTGCATTTAAGACCCACAAGGATGTTCCCCTCTTCTGCCTTGGCGTAGGCAGGTGGGTGCTAGGAGTGTTCCTTGGGATCCCACTCTTTTTTTTAATGGAAAGATCATTTTATTGGGGGCTCTCACAACTCCTATTACAATCCATACATGGATATTACATCAGGCATGTTTGTGCATAAGTTGTCATCATCTTTTCTAGACATTTATTTCCTATTGAGACCTTGGTATCGGCCTCCCTCCCACCATTACCCTCATGACCCCTTGATAGATTATAAATTAAATGATTTCACATCTCACACCAACTATTGTCTTCCTTCTCCCTTGTTTTCTGTTGTTCTTTCCCCTGGAGGGGGGTGCATGGTTACGTGTCGATCATTGCCATCGGTTCCCCTTTTCTCCCTTCCTCTCCCCCGCCCCCTCCCTAGTCTTCTGGTATTTCTATTCCCACTCCTGTTTCTGGATTGTGTGTGTCCTGAGCTCCCAGGACCCACTCTTGATGAACGCTTCACTGCAGGACAGAGAAAGCTGGGCAAATGTGAGGTCAAGGGGGCTGGCCAGGTTCTGAAGAACTGAGGGGCACAAGTGGCCCCAACTGCCCTGCCCTGCACTCAGCAACTCTCCTCTGCCATCCCTACTAGTCAGCACACCACAGCCACTGAAAAGACAGAGTTCAACAGAAGTCTGAAATGAGACTGGAGAACTGAGCGGGAATCAGATCAAGCAGAATTTTAAAATACAGGATGAGTGGATAATTTTCAAATAACAGTTTCTTTTGTTTAGACTACAACCCATGGAATTTGGGTTTTAACCTAAATGCGATGAGAAATCTTTGCAAGATTTCAAGGAAAGGAAGGAGAGAGTCCCACTTAGGGTAAAAAGACACAGAGGAACCAGAGATTGGGCTTAAAGTTTAGGTGTACAATGGCACCTTCACCAAAGGAAAAAGCAGCAGATGAGGGGGCAAAGAAAATCAACTTCTATTTGATCCACATTAATTCTGAAATACCTACTCCACCTAGAGAAATGCCCAATAGTTAAATGCACAAATCTAGAGCTCTGAGAAGAAAGTCAAGACAAAAGGTATACATTCCAAATACATTCAAGCAGGAGAAATAAGGCTGTTTCCTAAAACTAAACTTTGAATCAATAAGCCATCAACAAGTAGTAAAGTGGCCAACTGGCTTCTAGATTAGCTAGACTTGACAGTTAGTAGGAGCCTGACCTAGGCACTGTTTTCTTTTGGAATGACTGCATTCCAAAGGAGGGCTGTATAGTCTTAGGAGTGATAGGAAAGGAATGCGGGGGCGGGGATGCTGAGGCTGTCCATTCCAGCCCTGTCCAGGGCAGAGAGGAGATCTGAGAATAGACTCCCTACAAATGCACCCTGCTTGCTTACCTCAAACCTAGGCCGGTGTACTCACTACCCACCACGTGACCATTGCCAATCCCCTTGCCCAAATCCCTTACTCCATTATCAGTGCTGAAGCGCTGGATCTGTTTTGCTTATATTTTAATGTTTTTTCTCAGTCATTTCACCTGTCACCTCAGTGATAATAAATTTTAGAGGACAAGAAAGGCAGACAGAGGTTAAAATTACGTGATACAACCGCCCTTTGTGGAAAATATGCCCTGGGACAAAAAATTTTAAAAACTGGTAGAATTGTTAATGTAAGATATGGGAACTGATTTTATTTTAATCCCCCCCCCCCCCATTTCTTTTCTGAGATAAATCCAAAATGAGCTATTTTGGGAAAAGGAGACTCTAGGCCACACTATTTTAGCATCAGAAAAGTAAGTGTACTGTGGAGTAACTATGCCTCCGCAACTGAGGAAGGGCTGAGATAGGGAGCCCACGGCCCCGCAGCCATTGGCTAAAAGTGAACAAAGAGATGGTGCTGAATTGAATCAGGCAGGGTTAGCTGCTAGCTTACAGGAAACCGCCACTAAAGACCTCACAAGGACACGCTCAGCCTAATGCACACTGGGAGAGTCTGTAGGATGGACGACCCCATTACTTCCAGCGAATGAGGAACATTAGTAAAAAGATAACGCCAAAATACAGAGCTACCAGACACAGTAGACTTTTATCTGGATCCTTTATTCATTCTCTTCAGGGGAAAAAAAAGCTATGACATTTTCAGAGAAATGAGTACAGGCTAGTTATTAGAAAACATAAGAATCACTGCAGTTTTGTTAAGTGTGATATTTTAAAGACATAGGTCTTCTTAGGTGATTTTTTTTGAAGACCTTATGCTTTTGGAGATCATGCTAAAATATTTATGAAGTGATGATACCTGAGACCTGCCTTAAAATACTCCATCAACAACCACCCCCCTTATGCCAGGATCCAGAAAAGGAACAGATGCCAAATCAGGTCCGGGGAAGTGCTGGTTTCACAGATGCTCGATAATGGTCCAGGATTCATGGGGCACCTTATGTCTTCCTTAGTAGGCTTACAATTACAGACAGACACACCACCACCGCTTTCAAGTCTACTCCCGTGAAGAGAATTTAGTAAATCTTAAAAATGCTGCTATTAAGAGAAGCAACAAGCCCACATGGAAAGAAGTACACCAGCCTGTGCGATCATGAGCTGTCAATGGAATCGGATAAGAGGCATCAAAAGACCCAAAACAAACAAGGAAGGGTTAGGACAGAGACCCCAAACTCATCTGTAGACAACAGGACATTCCTTCACAGAAGGGTCACAAGGAAGGGATGAGTCAACCAGGGTGCAGTATAGCACCCAAGAAACACAATATTCCTCTGGTTCTTTGAGGTTTCCTCACCACCACCACCACCATGATCATGACCCCAGTCCTGCCTTTCATTCCGGGCTAGACCGGAACATGTACAAAGGTACAGATAAGAGCTCCCAACACACGGAATCCAAGTCAGATAAGTTCCTAAGGTACAGAACAGGAGTAGAGGTACCAGGAGGGGAGAGGAAAGAGAGTGGCAAGAGGGAAAGGGGGAAACTGATCGCAAATATGGACGTAACCCTCCCCCCCAGTACAAACAACAAAAACTGTGGAGGAAGGGGGACAGTAACTGGTGTAAGATATGAAAGCAATTATTTATCAAGGGGAGATGAGAGTGGGAGGGAAGGGAAAAAGAGGAGCTGATATCATGGGCTCAAATAGAAAGTAAATGTTCAGAAAATGATGGCAACAAATGTGCTTGACACAATGGATGGATCGAGATAAGTCGAATGAGCTCCCAATAAAATGATTAAAAATAAATCGGCAGCTGGAACAAGGCAGAGCTACGAAATCCCTGAGAAGCTCCTAAGGAGGTGCTCCAGGCTGGGAGGGGCAGTTCCTGGACAGTCTTGAAGACCAGCAAACAGACACCGAATTTTTGAATATTTCTTCTCTCTTATTTTATTTTTTATTTTCTCTTATTTATTTACTATTTTCATTTTTAGAAATCAGTTTGGGATATGCCATAGTTGGTGTACCTCCCTGTATAGACCAGGCACGGAGGCATGCCCGAGGAGAGAGCAGCAGGACCAACGGTCCCAGGGAGGCCTGGGAGGTGAGGGTGGTGGCGGGAGGGGGCGGAGAGCAGGCTAAAGCATGGACAGAAGGATAACTGGGGTATTGGAGTCAATAACAAGAGGAGACAGGGATGGGGGGTGGAGGGGGCTGTTGGCACAAGAGCACACTGACTAAAAGGAGGTACCAAGAGGCAGAAATATAGGGAAAATGACAGTGGGGCAGGAGGAAGGACCAAGGAAGCAAACAATGGCTAGCGCTATAAACATGGCAGTGTACATATGTGCATACACTAATCCACAAAAATAGAGGTATTGACCCATGTGCATATATTCATAAGGCAATACACTGAGGGAGAGAATGAACTTTGGGCCTCTGCTCATACCCTCCCTCAATACAAGAACCCTTTGTCCTAACCAGTCATTAGTCTGAGGTGTTCACCCTCCCGACACAATGACGGAAGACAAAATGAGTGCATAAGCAAATGTGGTAAAGAGGACGGATGGTGCCGGTTAATTAAAAATATAGTGTCTGGGATTTTCAAGGCTTGAAGTTACACAAGGCACCATTCAGCAGTGAAGCAACAAGTCCACATGGAAGAAGCACACCACAGCGGTGTGATCATGAGAAGTCATAGGCATCAGCAGACACATAAGAAAAACAAAAAAATATATTGTTGAGAATGAGCAGGGCTGGAGCGGAAATCCAAAGCCCATCTGTAGAGAGTGGAATAATCTCCCCACCAAGGGCCCACCAGGAGAGGATAAGTCACCAGAGTGCTATAAAGCAACGATGAAACACACTATACTCCTCTGGTTCCTGAGGCTTCCTCACGCACACCACCACGATCCAGTGCTGCTTCCCAATTCAGACCAGATCGAACATGGACACAGGGAGAGAAAGGGATGGAAGCTCAAGACAGACAGAATCCAGGAACAGAAATGGGGGTGGTAATACTGGAAAGGTAGGGAGAAGAGTGGGAGAGAAAGGGAGGGAGGGGGAACCGATGGCAATGATTGACATACACCCTTCAACAGGGGGAAGAGCAACCGAAAACATGGCACAAGGGAGACAGTGGTTGGTGTGAGAGATGAAAATAATAGTAATGTACAATCTATTAGGGAGTTATGAGGGTGGTGGTGGGGAATAAAATAAAGCTGATACCAAGGGTTTAATAGAAGGTAAATGTCTAGAGAAGAATGAGGGCACTATGTATAAATGTGTCTGTGTCAACTGATATGTGGATTTTGATGAGTTATGCGAGCCCCCAATAAAATGATTTTTTAAAAATGAATTAAAAAATAAAACGCCCCCCCAAAAAAGGAAAATGATGACAACTCGTGTATAAATATGCTTGATACAACTGATGTATGGCTTGTTAGAAGAACTGTAAGAGCTCCCAGTGGAATGATTAAAACAAATAATAATAACTGCTATTAAAACTACCTTTAGAAGAACAGTGAGCTTTGGTTTGAGTGAAAAAGAACAAAACTCAAGGACATGCTCGGGCAGAAAGGGGGAAAGCAGCCCTGATCAGAGCATCTAAATGTAACCATTAACCAAATAAAGGGGGGGGGACCCTACTTTCAGTTTCGGCTCTTTAAGTTTATTGTTTTCCCCCACTGGGAAGAAATTAACCGAGGGTTAGTTCAGGTCGCAAGCCCGATTTCCCAACCCTCTGCTAATCGCTAAAACTCCAGTGCTAGTTAGGTCATGCTCCTACTTTAACTAGGACAAGTAAGAAAAATGTGATAAAAAAAATTTTTTTTGGGGGGGGGCATCACTGCTCTCTGGTGGTGGGAGTAGGAGGCCCAGCCCCACTGCTGGAATTGAACCTCCGTCCCAGTGGGCCGCAGTCCTGTGCACAACCACTACACCACTGGGGCTCAGGCCCGTGATAAAAATTCTTTCTTTTTTTTTTTTTAATTTTTTTTTTTATTTAGACATCACTGCCCTGGTGGTGGGAGTAGGAGGCCCAGCCTTTGCTCCTGGGAGCCGGAATCGAACCTCCATCCCAGTGGGCCGCAGTCCTGTGCACAACCACTATGCCACCGGGGCTCAGCCCGATAAAAATTCTTGATTGGGAAAATTTTCAGATTATTTGTTATGACACATACACAAATTTCACTCCTCAAAATATCCAATAATCTAATACTGTTAATTAACTGATGGGAGAATTCTGCAAAATACCAGTGAAATATAAAGCAGAGTATCATTTATCATTCGGCAATCTGAGAGCCTGCAAGCACTGTGTTCACATGCAATCATTCACGACTCACAAGCTAACAATGGAGTAAAAGAATACAGCGACACTTACAAATAGTTCTGCTAGTGTTTTTGTCCAAGGCTGAAGTTTTAACTTCTTCAAACTCTGGATTAAAAGAGGAAAAAAAAGATGCTTTAGAAATTCTAGTTTTTTTGCTGTAAAAATCCTCCAATACTCTTAATTGCATTTTCTCTAGCATAGTTTTGTATTCATTGGGGTCCCTGCCTGTACCAAGAAACGAAGTATTTGCTGCAAGATAATAAAGCTGTACTACTCTCCTACTCCCACCACCTGAGGGCAGTGATGCCTAAAAAAAAAAAAATTAAAAAAAGCTGTACTACTCTTCTATAAAGCATTGCCGTGATCATCAATCTGGGGACAATGCCAGCACTAACCAAAGGCTACTTATAAACGATGAAAAAAGATCACAAGTGTGAAGTTTGAGAAAAGACACAGACACTGTCGCCTGGCTGGAGGTTGGCAGTGCATGATTAGCAGAGCATAAATGTTCTACGGAGTTTGAGGGAGTATGTCTAATCCAGTAATCCCAATACTCATCTGAAGAAGGAACTTCCCCCCCCCCGCCCCGAATTAACACTTAATAACATCCTAATATAGCTACATCCTCAGGCAGACAATGAGCCTATCTCTAAGCACATTCGCTCTCATTATTAGTTTTTGAAATGTAGTGGGCTGGGAAATCAGATTAATAAATATGTTAGTATAACATCAAAGTTCTCTGCCTCCATAAAGATTTACAGTCTTTGGAACCCTAATTAGGATTGTTCACCAAGAGTCGGGTGGACTCTAGGGTGTGAGTTAAACTAAGACGATAGGCATGAGTGTGTACTGCATGACTGCTGTGACCAGAGATCTGACCGCCAACTAACCAACTGGGATACTCCAATAAATTTGAGAATGAAGCAGACTCCAAGATGACATCAGCATAGACTTTTGTGTGCGAATGTTTGCCTACATATCAAGCAGAAGGAAGAGACTCACTGTGGACACTAGCATCAGAAAACCCACAGGCCACACACTGGCTGGCCATCGATCTGTCGTTCGTAATAACAGATGGCACACCATAGGATGAGGAACTGGGGGTTCCACGCGCTCACTGACTGGCTGTAGTCACCCACTCAGGCTCCTGGTACCATTTATGTAACGATGTAGTTGGACTAGAGAATCCCTAACGTCCCTGCTGGCTTTAAAGTTACATGAAAGCAAGTATATAATTGAATACACTGAACCTGAACACTAATCAAAACACCAAAGCTGGTCGCTGCTGCTCAGGGCCCACGGAGTCAATTCTGACTCATAGCCCCCTCCCGACACAGATTGCAGGCCTTTCTCCACAGAGCCACTCGGTGAGTTCAAACTGCCTAAGTAGGTAACGTTTACTTTTTTACATTTCTATTCTTACCCAGTATAGTGTCTTTGCTGGGCTATCTGGACATTAGTCATTATTACTCATTTGCTAGTCATGTGTTTTCATAAAATTCAGCAATAATTTTAATTAGGGCATGTGCTAAGAGGCAGTTTAACGAAGACAGTAAAGCATGGGTTTGCATTCCAGCTACTCCCCTTGGTTGGCTCTTAATCAGGTGTTCTGAGTCTCAGCTTCCTCATCTGAAGATGGGAGAGGCCCTGGTGCCTAGAGCTGTTGTTTTAAGGGTTACACAGGTTTAGCACATAAAAGATACTACAAAGAACACAATACGCCCCATAAGATAAGGAGTTTCCCCTGCTTTGGATACTACTCAGTTCTATCTTCATGAATTTACAACACAGGTTACTTTACCTCTCTGGAACTTAAGAATAGTAGCTTCAAACTCTGCGTTTCTTTGATGTATTACCCAATATACTTGAACTCTTTCATGTTTCCTGTAATTTCTTGAGCAATAAATAATTCAAAACCCCAAACGATTAACATTTATCAAGTGCCTATATCTAGTATTCTACATATTAGGTTAGATCAGTAACCTTTTTAAAAAACAACTGTGAAGTAAGGAACAAACCAAGTCTACAGATGGAAAATTTGAGGACAGAGAGGTTAAATACTTGTCCTAACCTCCTGCAGAAAGCAGAGCTGGTGAGTCCAGCCCAGGTCCACCTGGCCCCCGGCAGGCTCCTTCATTAAGGAAATGTAGTAACACTCAGAAATCCCCGACAGATCCACCTGCTGCTTCACCACGGAGTCACTGGGGTTAGTTTACAATTCTACTGTAAAACATCCTCACACTTCTGCTGACAGATTTTAAGAAAGCAAGAACTAAGTGGGATGTAGCGATCTCTCTGGTAAGTGGGATGGAGCGATCTCTCTGGTAAGTGGGATGGAGCGATCTCTCTGGTAAGTGGGATGGAGCGATCTCTCTGGTAAGTGGGATGTAGCGATATCTCTAGTAAGTGGGATGTAGCGATCTCTCTGGTAAGTGGGATGGAGCGATCTCTCTGGTAAGTGGGATGGAGCGATCTCTCTGGCTACACTCCCTGGGGATTGTTGAGGAATTTTATCTGTTAGCATAGCCCTCTCCCACCCCCACCCCCACTGGAAGCTACAATCAAGATGTGAATATAATTAAATCTATACAAAGAAAGACAACAAGACCTATTTTTCACATTCTTGTATCAATGAAAAACATGTATTTAGATCAAGAAATTTCTTACTTTTGTAGCACATTTTCCTTCGTTTAAAATTTAAGACTGTAAAATTTTTGGAAGAATGCACTGTCAAGTTGAGCTGCATTAGTATCATAACCTCGGAATCTACTTTGCCAGTACAGGAGAGTTCCACCCGAAACACTGTAAAAGAGAATCAAAAACATGCTGTAAGACATTTTCTAAAGCAGCAATATTCATGTCCAAAAATAGTTCTATTAAATATTTTAGACTCATATTTGCATAAAAATACAAAACAAAAGTTCCTTTTTGGACTAGCACAGCTCAGACATTGTTTCATTTATTCTATGTAGAAGTGGGAGTTGAAGGACAAACCATGACATAAATGGAAAGCTAATTCATTTTCATGGTTTTTGATATATCCCTTTGCCTCCTAAGTCTTGCTCTTATATGTCCTTAGAGTTACAGAATCGGAAGGCAAACCCCACTTACCTTCTCAGTCACTTGAACAATCATGACAAAAATTACTAATGAAAAGGAAAGTTCACGACCAAAATGTCATTATGCACTGTTTATAACAAGAAAATTAAATAGAAACTCACAAGCAAATCTCATAAATGCTCACACATGAATACAAAAGTAATTCTTTTCTGAATGGCTTTGTCAGTGTTCTGGGAACAAGGTAGCAGACGTTGTCATGGCCCACAGAGTTGACTGCAACTCACAGCCAGCCTGTGGGAACGAGCGGAAGCATGGCCCAGGCACGCGAGCACACTGCCAGGTTCTCTCACCCACACACGGCCCACTCACTGCCACTAAGTTGATTGCAGGCAGGGCACAGCTTCAGTTTCCAGCAGACACCCAAATAACCTCCCACACCACTACGATTCCTTGCAGAGCTGCTGGTAAGTTTGAACTAAAGCCCAAACTTCTCAGTTAGCACCTGAGTGCTGCCTATTGTATCACCAGGGCTTCTTGACAGACCTTAGTCCACACCATTAGTTCTTTTTCAATCATTTGGTTTCAGGTTTAGTTTTCTACAAAGTTCAAATGAATCGCATGGATATGATAATGGGGTTATTTCTGAATTTCTTTACTGCGCCATAAAAATTAACTAACCATATTGCCTATACTTTCTTAAAGCTAAGGTTGACTGATAACAGTGAATAAGAGCTCTAGAAAAAGTTCCAGAACAATTACAACTGCCACTTCCAATTTTATTTCTCAAAAGATCAGCTTTAAGAGTAGTCCCACTGGCACAAAGTATGGTACTGGATTCATTGACTCTGACCTGTACTGAAATGCCCGTTCCTCCTGGGCACCATGTCAGACACTAACTGGGGGTCTAGCACTACGAGTGGCCAGAGTCAATCCTGCTTCATGGGGGTGCCCTGCCTATCAGAGCAGAATGTGCTCCCAAGGGTTTCCAAAGGCTGATCTGTCAAAGGCACACTGCTCGGCCGTGCTTCTAGGTAGACTCAAATCCTCCACCTTTTGGTTAGCAACCACCCGTGTTCACA
Source organism: Nesogale talazaci (assembly GCA_004026705.1). Classification (NCBI taxonomy): domain Eukaryota; kingdom Metazoa; phylum Chordata; class Mammalia; order Afrosoricida; family Tenrecidae; genus Nesogale; species Nesogale talazaci. Next base: position 3,859 of record PVJH01021457.1, on the reverse strand, counting down.
GCTCGCACCAGCCAGGGATTCTGGATACTATAGACAGAACTCACTGCTGTCGGGTCAATGCCTAATTCATCGTGACCTGAGAGGGTAGACCTGAGAGGAGCAACAGTTCAGGGCAGAACTGTCCTCGTGGGTTTCAGATGCTATAGATGTTCAGGGAAGTAGAATGCCTCGTCTTTCTCCCTGGAAGCAGTGGGTGGTTTTGAAATGCATAACCCACTATGCCACCAGGGTTCCTAACTGAAAAGGGCAGGGCTCCTGCCCTCGGAATGCTCACACAGCCGCAGGAAAAGAAAACCCAAAGATTGACACTATGAAATCTGCTCAGAAAGCTTAGCCCAAGGAAGCGGGTAGTTTCAGTCCACTCACAGGCACCCTTCCAATCTACTTCCCCCAAATCAGCCACGGAGAACCCTACAGAGCTCAGTTCCGCTGCCACGCACAGGGTCGCCACGAGGCAGAGCCGACTGGTCAGCAGCTGGCTAGGGCACGGAGAAGAAAGAGTTAGCGACTCTTCAAAGGGAGAGCTATCTCTACTCCCAAGAGGGAGGAGCCAGGAAAAGGATAAGATAGACTGTGAGGTGCTGCAAGGCGGTTCCAGAGGTCACCACGTGCAAAGGTCTGGCTACCTGAGCTGCATGCAGTATGAATTGCTGGGACACTGAGAGGGTCAGGCAAGGGCAACTACCAGATTAAGAACAGCAGCCAGCGAGTCAAGGAACTGTGCGCAGGCTGGATAGTCTGGCCGGTATACAGTTGATGGGGCAGAGCCCTGACAGGCTCACATGGTGGACTGTGAGTGTATAATGCTCATCCAGGCCAGGGTGGGCGTCAGTTCATTGGAGAGCAAAACCAAACAGGGATCTACAGGAAGGCCAGTGCCAACAATGCAGAAATGGAGATGGGAAGGAATTCAACACAGGCAGTTCTAGCAGGCATGGAGTGGAAGGGAAGTTTTAAGAACATGGAACATTAACAAAAGTTAATTTTTAGAGTACTTTTACATCGGTCGATCAGAAAAGACGTACAAAGAAATGACTGAAGTTGTTGAGAATTTTATTTTATTGGATCAACACTCAGGGAAGCAACAGTTGAGAAAGCACACAGTATACTGCATTGGAGCGACTGCAAATGATCTCTTTGAAGTGGTAAAGAGCAAAGATGTCACACTTGGAGGACTAAGGAGTGTCTGAGGCAAGACATGGCATTTTCAATCACCTCAGATTCATGTGAAAGCCTGAAAAAGAACTGATGGATCTGAATTATGCTCGTGGTGAAGAGTACTGGATATACCCTGGACTACCAGAAGAGCAAAGAATCTGTCTTGGAAAATGTACACCAGAACACTCCTCAAAAACAAAGATGGCAAGACTTTGTCTCATGTCTCATGTGTGTTTGACAGGAGGGCCCAGTCCCTGGACAGGGACATCACGCTTAATGGGAGTCAGCAAAAATGAGGACGCTCCTCAATGAGATAAATACGGCAGCTGCAACGACAACGGGCTCACACATAGCGACAATTGCGAGGGCAGCATAGGACTGGGTTGTGTTGCCTTCTGAGGCACCTATGATCCCTGTAAGCCAGAACCAACTAGACAGTGCCTACAATGTCATCAGTAGTTTAAAGTGTTATGTGGTATGAGGAGGGGGCATAGTTAAAAACAGTTAAGTTAGCTCTCCCTTTGAAGACTCAATACTCACCTGATAAAGTCCGTGGAACTTCCCCTTGAGCAGAAATGTTGACCTGGGGCATGTCCATAGCCACAAAGTTGTCTACTTGAAATCCCAGCTTATATTCAACCTGCAAAATGAAGAGAAATAAACTGGATCTAGAGCAACAAAATAACTCTAACAGCTCATTAATTAATCAGTGGATAAACTCTTTACATATACAAAGACTCTAGCCATAAATAAGAGAAATCCACATTCCCAGAAACAACCCCAGGAATTTTCAATTGGATAAACATTCAGCCCAGCCAGTCTCTTTCAACTTTACTTATAGTAAAGTACCACATGCTACTGTGAAACCTGTCAGTTAGGATTCAGAGATCCAGTTGAGGACCTGAGAGCCAGGCACGAAGAGCCGACGACTCGAAATCTGGAACATACAGACAAGGGCTGAAGATTCTGGTCTTCAGTAGGTAAAAGCCAGAGCTTCTGGGAAGCTGGTAGGTAAAGGTCTGAGATTATAAGACATGTAGGCAACATTTTCCAGTGCAGTTTTTCACCACTACAAAACTTCCATTTAGGTTTCTAACTAGCCCGTTGGTCTATTTCTCAGGTGACTGAGAATTCAGAATGGGAAGAAGTAACCCAATGACATTCCTAAAATACCATTATTACCATGGATAACAAGGTTTCTCTGTTCACATTCTATATAGGAGATTCCTGTGTTTAAAACTCTGTCAGGGTTGCTGTGAGTGAGTTTGGGTTTTGAAGAGGTGCTCAGTTGTTAGGACATAAACAAGTATTAGACTGTACATGGTAAGTGCTTTGTTCACAACAGAAGAAATGCTCTTATAATCCATCAACAGCTTAGTGATACCCTGACGGGGAAGCATTCACTCTCACCTCTAGAACATTATCTGCCATCACTCTGACCTCCATTAATGGGGACCCAAAGTGTGTCCAAGTAGAACTGTGCTCTCTAGGTTACCAATGGCTGCATTTCTCAGAGTAGGTTGCGAGGCCTTTTTTTTTTTTTTCCAAAACATCTATAGTTGGACTTGAACTACCATCCTTCAGAGAGCAGCTAAACACATTAAGCATTTGCACTATCCAAAGACCTACCACGCTCATCTTACAATGCCACAATATGTAATTGCCACCAGGGGGTATCAGAGAGCTATAATCAAGAAGCCTGGCCCAGGAATGATATGCAGTATTTCTAACATAGCACAACTGATGAATATCAAAAGAATGCACCAAAATCCATGCTGGCTCTCCACAGAACAGTCCTTGAAGGTTAAGTCTACAAAACAGGTCAGCACAGTCAATGAGAATTGAGTTTTTCAACTTTTCAGAGATTCGGCTCACATAAAACAGGTGGAGAACCTCTTTTTTTCACCAAGGGCCACATGGATACTTACGGCATCATTCCTGGCCCATACAAAATCATCAATTTAAAAAACTAGACTTGCTGTATTTAGTCAAACATTTAATTAACTCAGCCCTGATGTGATGGCTGAAACTGCTGCTCTTTGGTGAGGCATATAATGTTAGCTGGTATTGATGACGTTGAAGGCCCAAGACCTGGATATTCCCATTCCTGATGTAAAATGCCATGAGGATCAAGTAGGAGGACACGACACACTTGGCAGCTTAGCACGGTGCCGCCCCACCCTCACCCCCCATCTCTAATGCATGCAACCCCACACAGTCATTCCAGAGCAGTTACCCTACTGCCATGATGCACTTCCTGGCATCACCAGCTCACTGTCAACACTGGTGCTTCTGGTCTGAGCCCTCCAGGGCCCTGCCAAGAACACTGCTGCAGCGCCCCCTGGAATAGGAAACTCGCTATTCTAAACAGCCTCCCATTCTCTGACTCCTCAACAAATGTCTTCTCCACCCTGTTGTCCATCTACCGGCCCTTTCCCCTACCTATCCTTTAGTTCTTACACCACCTAAATCTGAGGGTCTGGACAGTAGGCCACAAGCAATGCCCCCTTTTGCAAGCAAAACCGCTATACTCTGGGACTTACAACTTTGATCCATAATGGCCATTTCTCATTCTGTCATCATTAAAGACACAGCACTTTACATAGATAGGCTGAAGCCCTGGGTTCCTATGTCTCCTGCCATCTTCTGAGTGGTTTTAATACTCAGTATCTAATATCCCTGTACCCCCCACCCTCTCCCA
>PVJH01021456.1:28531-38823 GCA_004026705.1 Nesogale talazaci | reverse complement strand
TTTTTTTAAAAAGGGGGGGGAGGGAAAGGGGAGGGTTTTTTTAAAAGGGGTTTGTATCAAGGGCTCAGGTGGAAAATATTGGGAAATGTATGTGGAAATATGTGTGCAAATGTGCTTGATGTACTGAATGGTGTAGTAGCTGTAAGAGCCCCCAATAAAATTAAAAAAAATAATAATTAATGAAAATTAGGCCTGACAACATTGCCTCTGTATGAGTTCTTCTAAGAATTTCTTCATTTTGGCTTCAACACTTAGGCATTTAATCCATCTTACATTTGTTTTTGGGTATAATGTGAGGCAAGGCTTTCCCCCCCCCTCTATGTAGACATTCAATTTACCGATAACCATTTATTGCAGAGATTCTTTCCTCCTCATTGAATGGCCTTAACACCCTCGCCTCAAGTCAGTTAACTACCAAGGTTTGGAAGGACCCCTAGTAGCCTAGTGGCCATGCGTTGGGTTGCTACTTGAAAGGTCAGCCATTTGAAACCACTCCGCAGGAGAAAGATGGCTTTCTATTGTGGTAAGGAGTTACAATCTTGGGAACTCACAGAGACACTTCTTCCTTAACCTACAGGATCCCTACATGTGAGAATCAACTCCGTGGCTGGGGCTTTGGTTTTTAGTATTGCCCTTCCATAAAAGGATGAAGGCTGTTTTTTCCATTTCAGTTTGAATTTTTATCAGGATTGTGTTGTATCTAAAGCTCACTTTGGGTAGACTGGCATCTTAACAATTTTGTCTTCTAATTCATTAAGATGGAGCATCTTTCTGCTTATTTAAGTCTTCTTTAGTGTCTTTCAACAGTGTTTTATAGTTTTCTTTGTATAAAGACTTTCTCACTCCTGACCAGATGTATTCTTAGATATTGTATTCTCTTAGATGGTGCTATAAATGAAATTGTTTTCCCCATTTCCCCTTTAGATGACTCATTGCCAATATATAGAAACCCAGTTGATTTTTATTGTTGTTGACGTTGTACCATACAACTCTGCTAGAATCCTCTATTTGCTCTAGAAGCTTTCTTGTGAAGTCTTTGGGATTTTTGAATGGAGACCATTTAACTTCTTTTTCCATCTGGAACCTATTCTTTCTTGATCCTGGTTAGGACTCTAGCAAGGACTTCTAATATAATAGTGAATGAAATTGGTGAGAATGGGCACCCTTGTAGTGTTTCATATGTTAAATGGAAAGCCCTCAGACTTTCTCCATAAAGTATTATGTTGGCTGTTGTCATTTCCTATACATTTTAAATCACAGTGAGGGTTTCCCCTTCTTTAGGGTTTTCATCAAGAAAGGATGTTGGATTTTATAAAATGCTTTCTCTGATCCATAGAGATGTCCATGTAGTTCATCTTCCTTTTCAGATAATGTGATGTGCTATGTTGATTGATTTTCCAGTGTTGAACCAACTCTTTATTCCTGGAATAGATCCCACTTGGTCATGGTGTATGACTTAATATGCTGTTGGATTCTGTTCACCAGTATTTTTTGTGGATTTTTGCATCTATTATCGACTTGTAATTTTTTTGTCTGGTTGGAGTATCAGAGTTGTTTGCTTCATAGAATGAATAGGGAGTTTTCTATTCTCTATCTTTTGGAAGAGTTTAAATAATATTGCAGTTCGTTCTTCTCTAAATGTAAGAGAATTTCCCAATGAAGTCACCTAGTCTAGGACTTTTTGCTATTATTTTGGTTGACAGGTTTTGGTTGATCAGTGGTTTGATCTTCTCACTTGTTATATGTCTGGTCATATTTTCGATTTCCTTGTGTTGTTCAAGAATTTGTTCAATTTATTCTAAGCTCTCCAGTTTATTGCCATATATTTGTTCATAACATTCTAACATAATTTCTTTATTTCTTTTTTTTGGGGGGGGGGCATCACTGCTCTCCAGTGGTGGGAGTAGGAGGCCCAGCCCCACTGCTGGAATTGAACCTCTGTCCCAGTGGGCTGCAGTCCCGTGCACAACCACTACGCCACCGGGGCTCAGCCCCATAATTTCTTTATTTCTATTTGATCAGTTGCAATGTTTCCTCTCCAATTTTTTTTTGTTATTTCATCTTCTCTTTTCTTTATCAGTCTAGTTAAAGGTTTGTGCATTGTATCGATCTGTTCAGCATCTGGTTTTATTGAGCAGCTCTGTTTTCCTGTTTTCAGTAGGGTAGATGTACACTCTGGTCTTTCTGGTTATTTCCACTGTTCTGGTAGGTTAGGGTTAGGTCGCTCTTCTCTTTTCAGTTCCTGGTGTTACTGAGTTGGGCAGTTAGTTTGAGCTGTTTTTTCTTTTTCACGTAACATTCAGTACTAACCATCTCCTCCGAGTATGCCTTCACCACAGGTCTCTTTACTGCAGGCCTGTTCTTGCACTTTCTCTTTTTTTTGGGGGGGGGGTGTACATCACTGCTTTCTGGTGGTCGTGGGAGCTACCCAGCGTTGCTCTTGGAGAGCTGCTGCTGGATTTGAACTGCCAAGCCAGTGGGCTGCAGTCCCTCACTCAACCACTGTGCCACCAGGACTCAGCCCACTAGCACTTACATTTCATGCTCAGAAATTTGTGATCTATTTCTTAATTTCTTCCTTGAGTCATTGATAATTTAGTAGTGTGTCATTTGACTGCAGTGTGTGTGTGTGTGTGTGTTTGCCAAACTTTTTCTGTTACTAATGTCCAGCTTTACTCCTTTGTTGTCAGAGAAAGTCCTTTGTATGATTTCCATCTTTTAAACATTTACCAAGACTTGCTTTCCAACCTAAAATGTGGTATGTCTTGGAGATGATCCACATGTACTGGACTAGAATGTATATTGTTTTGGGGATACGCATATCTGTAAGAATAGTTGGTTTATAGTGTATTTCATATACCATCTTTTTTTTGCCTTTAGTTTTATAAGTATTTGCTTTATTTATTTAGGTGCCTTGATGTTTAGATGCATATGTATTTATGATTTTTGAACTTATCTTGAGTAATTGATTCTTTTGTTACTGTATGAGAAGCTTCAAAAAGTTCATGGGAAATTAGCATTAAAAGGTAATGGGGGCTGAGCCCTGGTGGCGTAGTGGTTGTGTGCGGGACAGCAGCCCAAAGGGTTGACGGTTCAAATCCAGCAGCAGCTTTCCAGGAGCAAGACTGGGCTTCCTACTCCCATCAGGGCAGTGATGCCACACACACACACACACACACACACACACACACACACACACACACACAAAGGTAATGGGATGTTTCCGTGAAAATCTTGATAGATTTTTGAAGTCCCCTCATATAATGTTCATTTTTGCTTTTTTCTAACAGATTTTGTCTTAACATGTATTTCATTAAGAGTATCACCCTACATCTATTGTGTTTACTGTTTGGATGGGATGCTTAATCCAGTCACTCACATCCATTTATTTGTGTCAGTATAGCCCACTAGTGCCTGCATAGCCACACCCGGCATTAATGGAAATGAACTGAGTGGGAAGTTGCTTGATAGACTGATATTACGGCCAAGAATTTGTACCAGCACAGTGATTGAGCTGAGGGTCCCTCTAAAGAAAGGAACCTTTGGATAAAAATAAATGACAAATGGAAAGAGAAATAAGAGTGGAGGGGAAAAGACTTAATAAATGGATAGGCAATGAAAGAAATACAATGTGACCTTACTATTAATAAAAGAAGTTCAGAGGAAAGATGGTTGGGTACCATAGAGCTGCAAAGTGTTGACAGGGTCAAATGGAAGTCTGTCACCCTGAATGGCATTTCTATTGGCCTTTAAAAAAATCGATCATTTTATTGGGGGTTCTTACTGATATCATAGCAATCCATAAATCGATTCCATCAAGTGAACTTGTACAGATATTGCCATCATCATTTTTCAAAACATTTTCTTTCTGCTTGAGCCCCTTGACATCAACTCCGCTCCTTTTTTCCTCATCTGAACCTTTATATTTTATTATTAAAAAAATCATTTTATTGAGGACTCTTACAGCCCTTATCACAATTCATACATCTATCCATGTGCTTGCACATTTTTACCTGTGTTGCCATGATTATTTTCAAAGCATTTTCTTTCTACTTGAACTTTTGATGTCAGTTCCTCATTTCCCCCTTCCCCACCCTCCCTCCTTCATGAACCATATGTAATTTATAATAAAGTGTTTTCATGTCTTAACCAATCACTGTCTCCCTCTACCTACTTTTCTGTTGTCTGTCCCTTTGGGAAGGGGGTGTATGTAGATCATTGTGATCGACTCCCTCTTTCTCCCCACACCTTCTGTTGTCCTCCTGGTATCCATGCTCTCATTATTGGTCTTGAGGAGTTTATCTGTCCTGAATTCCCTGTGTTGCAAGCTCTTATCTGTACATGCTCTGGTCTAGCCTTATTTGTAGGGTAGAATTGAGTTCAATGATATTGGGGGTGGGGAGGTAAGCTTTAAAGAAGCAAAGAAAAGTTGTATGTTTCATCAGTGCTATACTGCCCCCTGACTGAATCACCTCTTTGTTATGCCCCTTCTGTCAGGGGATGTCCAATTATCTACAGATCGGTTTTGGGTCTCCACTGTGCATTGATTTGATTTTTTGTTCTTGGTCTTTGATGTCGGATACCTGATCCCATAGACACTTCATGATCATACAGACTGGTATGCTTCTTTCATGTGTACTTTGTTCTTTATCAGCTAGATGTCCGTTTGCTTATCTTCAAGCCTTTATGACCCCAGATGCTATGTCTTTTGATAGCTGGGCATCATCAGCTTTCTTCACCACATTTGCTTATAACCCCAAGTTTTGTCTTCAGTGATCATGTCAGTAAGGTGAGCATCACAGAATACCAGGTTATGAGCTGAGCCCTGGTGGCACAGTGGTTGTGTGCGTGACTGCGGCCCACAGGGTTGATGGTTCAAACCCAGCAGCAGCTCTTCAGAAGCTAGGCTGGGCTTCCTACGCCCACCAGGGCAGTGATGTGAGAGAGAAAAAAGAAGAAAAAGAATACCAGGTTATTAGGACAAAGTGTCCTTGCATTGAGGGAGTACTTGAGTAGAGACCCAACGTCTGTTTGCTACCTTAATACTCAACATATAAATATATGTACATATATTTATTTCCCTATCATTATATAAAAATATATTTACATATGTACATGCCTGTATTTAAACCTCTATAAATGTCTGTTACCTCCTGGTTCTTTCCTCCATTTCCTTTTATTTTCCTCTTCTCCCACTATCATGTTTGGCCTTCATTTGGGTTTCAGTAATTCCACTCATCTACATTGCCCTTGGTTTAGCTCCACCAGACATCCCACACCCTCCTCTCCATTATTGGCTTTTTTGTGTGTGTCAAAATATATGATGATGAATGAGCGGTTCAATTTGTTGCCCATTACATTGCCAGTGATCCCTGGTAATAGGCTAAACTAATCATTAATAGCTGAGTCAGACTCTAGTAGTATTGCAATATCCTTTGGCTTTTAGTTTCAGGTTATACCTACTATAAAGAAATATGGTCCAACCCTGGAACTATTGGTGAGGTTATAATGCTAATATTTACCATCAGGTACATTAGGACATTGCGTTCAAAGACTTCTATCACTTCCTCAAACTGATGTGTTCAAATATGAGCCATATTCAATCTTGTCACTACTATGTGTTCGTCATATAAATGCTATAATAAGCATACAACTTTCAATGCGGATCACACCTTAACATAAAGAAACATAAGGAAAATAGAAATCTTCCAAGTTGGATCAATAAGCATCATCATAATCAATGGAGAAAATATTGAAGTTGTCAGGATTTCATTTTGTTTAGATCCACAATCGGTAGTCTAGAAATCAAACAGTGCATCACACCAGGCAAATCTGCTGGCAAAGACCTCTTGAAAGTGTTTACTAGGGGTGTCTGCCCCCAACCATGGTTTGTTCAATGGTCTCGTATCATCTGAAAGCTGGACAGTCAATAAGGAAGACCAGAGAATAATTGATTAATTAAAATCATGGTGTTTGCAAAGAATTTTGAATATACTATGGAAAACCAGAAGAACAAACTAATCTGTCTTAGAAGTAAATCCTTAGAAGGAAGCATGGTGAGACTTCGTCCTACAGACATGTTACCAGAAGGGGTCAGTTCTCAGAAATGGACATCCTGTTTGGTAAAATCGAAGGCAGGAAGAAAGAAAAAGGCTCTTAATGAGTTGGATTAAGTGACTGCAACAATGGGCTCAAACACAGGAACCATTGTGAGGATGGCGGAAGACTGAATAGTATTTCATTCTATTGGACAAATGGACCTATGAGTCAGAACCAGGTCAATGACACAGAACAAAAACAACCACGAATACAGATGCCCAGAAAAATCTGGCCACTTTGTTGTAAGAATGCCTTAGCCCATACCTGGATGTGTGTGTGTGTGTGTGTGTGTGTATGTGTGTGTGTGTGTAGAACAATTAATCATTCCCAAAGTCAGGGCTGGCCTTTGCCCTCAGCTGCTGGGCTAAGTGCTGAGTTTCTGGATTGCTAGTCCTGACTGAGTGCAATGGCCGGCTACCAGGCAGTAGTCTAACAATATGGTTTAAGAATGGGGCCATGGACCTTGCCTTAGCAATCGTGACTATTAAGAGGCACCTCACATTAAAGACCAGCCACACAGGCGATATGACCTTGGGCTCCAGAAGAAACTCTTGGTATACAGAGGCTTGGGTGGGCTTCTCTAGGTGGCAATATACTTAATATTGCCTCCCAATGCCAGGAGGGTCTGTCCCTGGGGAAACTTGAGGCTGACACCAGAAGTGAGGCAGTCTGGTGGAGTTTGTGTCCTTGCCTTGGGATGTTTGGCCCCATTCATTGCGGTGTGTTTCTAAGAGCTGGGTTGTCTAATCTGCTGCTTTACAATTGTTCGTTCCCCCTTATCCTCTTATTTCTGTATGATCAATAACAATGTCTCCCTTTTCATTTCTGTTCTGAGTGTTCCTTTTTGTTTTTCCTTGGTCAATCTAGCTAAACATTAGCTAATATAATCGATCTTTTCAGTGAATGAACTTTTGGTGTTATTGATTTTTTCCCTAGTGTTTCTTTGTTATTTATTTCATTTATCTTTGTTCTCTTTCTTATTAATGCCTCCCTTTTACTAGATTTTAGTTAGCTTGTTCTCTGGTAGTGCTGTTGGCTAAACTTTGAGCAGCTACCCATAAGGTTGTTGGTTCAAATGCATCAGCTGCTCCAGGGGATAAAGATAGGCAGTCTTATTAGTGGAAACGGGTATTAAAGCTTACAATGACTTTTGTAACCTGATGTGTTTCTCCCATTAATTCTATTGCATTAACAATAACGAAGTGTGTGTTTGTGAAGCTTCATGGAGCAGTTAGGTTCCCTTTCAACCCTGTTTACATGGATCGCTCCGCGTCATTGGCTGCACCCTTCAAAGGGTGTAAACGTTCACAGTATTTCTGTCCTGCTTATTCGGTCTCCATCCATCTCCCTCCGCTTCCCCCATACATTTCTCCTCTTGGTTTGAAATGAATTTTTGACCATTTGGTTTATACAGATTATATTTTAAATTAGCACAGTATCACATGTGGGACTCAATTTTTTCAACTTGTCTGCTAGTTAGCAAAAAAAAAAAAAAAAGTGACCTCAGGGGCTTGTTTTAGGTCAAGGTTTGAAGAATGTCTCAGGGAAATAATTTTGGGGAGTCTTCAGTGTCAACTGGTCTGACATGAGTCTGAATTTTTAAAACTATTTGGAAGTACTTTTTCATTCCCCGTTTTCTCCCTCTCTCCTAGGATCCATCTATTGTGCCTCTGATGGGAACATCAGTAAATGTGGCCTGGTAACATCCAGTTCTTCTGATCTTGGGTAGCTGAGGCTGTGGTTGAGGAATTGTAAACCAGTGCTTCCCAAAGGGAACACCGGAACAATTGGGGAGGGGGCTGCAAAGACGGACACCTACACTGTATACTGGCCACGGGTGACAGAACAAGTGTGCTTCGTTGCCAGAGAACCTTGGGCTTCATTTCTTCTCTTTTTTTCTGAAAATGGGGGAGGGGAGCCAGGCCAAGTAAATTTGAGACTTGTAGACTATTAATCCCACAGACTAGTTTCTTTTTTGAAAACCTGGTTTTCTTCTTTCTTTTTAGCTCTGGGCAAGTAGATCTCAATTGTTTTACCCTAAAGGTTCTCTTGAACCCTGTTGACTTTTGTCTCATTTATTTGGGATTCTTCTCAGAAATGTCTATATTCATTTTTATGCTATCTTCCTGTTGGATTGAATATTTTATTAATATGCAATGGCATCTTTTTCTCTTAAAGCATTTCTTTAAACTCAAAGTCTGTTTCCTCTGACAATAATCTAGCTACCTCACCTCGCTTTTTGTTACTATTTGCATGGGAAAACCTTTTTCACCCTTTTGTGTCTGTTCTTTACTATTTTTCTTCAGATACAGAGCATTTTCCAGACTCAGTAGTTGGATTCTTGTTTCTTTTCTTTTTTTGGGGGGGGGGACATCACTGCCCTCTGGTGGGAGTGGGAGGCATAGCCTTGCTCCTGGACAGAGGTGCTGCTGGATTTGAACTGCCAAGCCAGGGGGCCACAGTTCTGCACTCAATCACTATGCCACCAGGGCTCAGCCCGAGTCTTGTTTCTTTAGATCAGCCCCTGCCAGAACTTGGCTCTGCCCAATCAGCCACCGTGACTCCTTCCCTTCCCTTCCCTTCCACCTGGTAAAACATGTCCACATGTCTTGTCTGTGGTCAACTCTGTTCTCACTTGCCCACTGTGGTCTTTCCTTTCCTCTTATTTCTCTTTATGGATTTGTAACTTTTTATTCCTTTACTGTTATGTTGATGGAGTTTGGGGAGGGAGTGAGGATAAATACAGGTGTTCAATTCACTGCTCGTTTTTAAAAGAAAACAAAATACATTAAAATTGTGCATATAGGGGCTGAGCCCCGGTGGCGTAGTGGTTGTGGCCGGATTGCAGCCCACTGGGACGGAGGTTCAATTCCAGCAGTGAGGCTGGGCCTCCTACTCCCACCACCAGAGAGCAGTGATGCCCCCCCCCCAAAAAAAAGCATATAGATGCAGAAAGTCACTTCCTAAATCTAGGTGCTATACCCCCAACCCGATGATTTAAACGATTACGTTTTTCTCTATTACATTATAATTAATGGTGTTCCATGGGCCGAAAGACATGCTAGGCTGGCTAACGTCACATTGAAAGGAAATATAAGTTAGGTTTCTATAGCTGATTGCTTTTAATTAGGGTGTCATGTGCAACGTGGCAGGAAATAAAACTTGGATTTGAGTAGGTGGATGCACCATTATCATTTTAAAGTTTATCATTCAAGGAAATTCAGAAGGTAAATAAAAGCTTACACTTCCATAAGATACATAAAAATGTTGGGTTCGTGAGTGAAGACCATTTTCCTAAATCAAAGTGGTTAGACCCAAATCCCAAATTGAGTGCCCCACAGTTCTGACATGACCCCATTAAACCTCCCCTCCTGATGACAGTGCTAGAAGGAGGAGGTGAGAATCAGCTGAATTCATTGAGGGGTGGTGGTGGTGGTGTTTGTTTTTTCAATGAGGAGTCCCTAGTGTGCCTTTCCTCCCAGGCATGTGGTCATGGGCTTGCGAACCATGAACTGCTGCAGCAATAGTGTCAGACCTCGTGGTGCTTCAGAGAGAGTGAGACTGCCTCCCTCACAGCTGGTTTCTGTGAGGTGGATGGCAGACTCCAGACTCTCTTCTCTAAACTTCCCAACCAATCACCATCCCCACAGACCCTCTCCTCTTTCGGCTTGGAAGATCCGTTGCAATGGCCACAGAGAGCTCACTGGCCATCCTCAGTGATGGGTCCATAAGGGAAGAAAAATGGACTTGGGACGCATCCAGCAGTAGCAGGAACGGTGGCATGCATGTTGGCTGCCTATCACAGCCTGCAGTTCCTGCTCCCCAGTCCCTCTGTGGGAGACACACAAGAAGAAAAAACAGGCAGCTGTACAGATGTGCAGCCATGGAATCCCTACCCAGAGCTGCTGTGGGTTGGAATGGATTTGAGTGCCATGAGGCTTTTGGAACAGGAGCAAGGTGAGTGTCAGGAAGCACATGCAGCATTCGAAAGCACCCTCCTTGCCGATTTGTGGAGGAAGGCTGTCTCCACCTCCAGCTGGCCTCCTCTTGAGCCTCTTCTCAGCTCCTCCTCTGGGACCCTGCCCTGCTTGAGTTAACAATCCTTTTATCTCTGGGCCTCCTGACCAAAGGTGCTCAGCATTCTTGCTCCAGCGGTAGGCAAACACTCAATGAGCCTGAAAGCCTCCCCCCCC
>PVJH01021456.1:0-28431 GCA_004026705.1 Nesogale talazaci | reverse complement strand
CAATGCTCATGGAAGCGGCAGTTAAAATATCAGATGACACACTGTATGGAGGAAGTCTGCTGCACACAACCTCTTTTGAATATTGAAAAGCAAAGCTGTTATATGGAGGACTAAGAGGTGCCTCATTGAAACCAATGTATTTTCAATTGCTTCATATGTATGTGAAAGTTGGGCATTGGACAAAGAAGATTGAAACAGAATCGACGCCTCTGAATTGTGCTGGTGAAGAATATGGAAGGAATCGTGATTATCAAAAGGACAAACAAATCTGTCTAGGAAGAAGGCTATCCAGAGAGCTTCTTAGAGGCAAAGATAATGAGACTTTGTCTTACGTACTTTGGGCATATTATCAGGAGAATACGGAAAAAAAGACATCATGCTTTGGAAAGGCGGGGGGGCAATGAAAAAGAGGAAGGTCCTCAACGAAATGGATTCACATAGTGACTGCAACGATGGGCTCAAACACAACAAAAATTCAGAGGCTGACACAGGATTATGCAGTATTTCATTCTGTTGTGTGGAGGTTCCCTGTGGGTCAGCACCAACTCCATAACATCTAATAGGGACAAGAGCATTTGCATGGTAACTGAACAATCTGCTCAGTGAACTACATCATGACTCACATTTTATCCAGTGACTGATTTTTTCAACAACAGCAACAACAACAACAACAACAACAAAAACCTCACTGCCATCCTGTCAATGGTGACAAATAGGGACCCTGTAGGACAGGGCAGGACTGTGCCTGCAGGTTTCTAAGAAAAGCATCACTTTACACCTGTAGAACTGGTGGGGTGGGGTGGCTTCAGCCCAAATGGAAGCCACTGCAGCAAAGGGGCTTCTTCCTCAGGTACCGGTGACAAGGGCAACTTTGAGGACTCCTAAGGTCCTAGGATGAAGTCTCCCAAGCAGTTTTTTTCCCAGGAGTTTGGAAATACCCTGGCTTTGGTAAGGAACACCTTAGGCCTCAAAGTAAGATCCTTGTTTTTCATCACTTTAAAGAGATCCTGAGCAACCAATTTAACCAATGCAATGCATCTTTGATCTCTCGATTGCTGCTTCCATAAGCATTGATTGGCCCCAGAGCCCCTGAGCTGGTTCCTGTGCCATCTGAGCAGTTGTCCATCACCTTATGCTCTTCCAACAGGACAGAGGCCGCTGTGTCCTTCGCCAAGGACTTCTTGGCAATTGGAGTGGTGGCAGCCATCTCCAAGATGGCGATGGCGCCCATGGAACGTGTCAAGGTGCTGCTGCAGGTGCAGCATGCCAGCCAGCAAATCATCTTAGATAAGCAGTGTAAGGGCATCATCGACTGCGTGGTTCGTATCCCCAAGGAGTCGGGAGTCCTGTCCTTTTGGGGTGGTAACCTGGTTAATGTGATCTGATACTTCCCCACCCAGGCTCTCAAATTTGCCTGTAAAGATACATACAAGCAGATCTTCCTGGGTGGTGAAGACAAAAGACCCAGTGCTGGCCCTACTTTGCAGGGAACCTGGCACTGGGCGGTGCCGCGGGGCCACATCTTTGTGTACCCTTGTGATTTTGCCCGTACCCATCTAACAGCTGATATGGTCAAAGCCAGCGCCGAACGAGAGTTCAAAGGCCCCAGGGACTGCCTGGTTCAGATCTCCAAGTATGATGGGATGAGGGGCTTGTACCAGGGCTTCAATGTGTCTGTGCAGGGGACCATCATCTACCCGGCTGCCTACACCGACATCTTGGACACCGCAAAGGGAATGCTTCTGGATCCTGAGAATACCCACATCTTCATCAGCTGGATGACTGCACAGTCCGTCACGGCTGTGGCTGGGTTGACTTCCTACCGATTTGACGCGGTTCATTGCCGAATGATGATGCAGTCGGGGTACAAGGGAACCGATATCATGTACACCGGCACTCTGGACTGCGGGAGGAAGATGGCTTGGAATGAAGGGAGCAAAGCGTTCCTCAAGGGTGCCTGGTCCAATGTGCTCAGAGGCATGGGAGGGTGATGCCTTTGTGCTGATCTTGTATGATGAAATCAAGAAGTACACATAAGTTATTTCCTACTGGGTCTCCCACCCTGTGAATGGCCGTGTTGTACTATATAACATATCTGGAGCATTCTTGGCAGATGGTTGGCCATCTAGATTAATGACAACTACCTATTGGTTGAAAATGGGAATCAATAATATTCATCTGATCAGTCATGATAATGATGGAACTCAATTCTATTTATTTCAGTCACTCCTAATAAATAAATGAATTTGAAGAAATAAAAAAAATATCTGAAATGCAAAAGAAAAAGAAAAAAGAAGCATTGGTTACGGCCCAGCAAGATGTCAAATCCTTGACAATTTCAACCTTTTCTGCATTGATCATGCTGTGGTGACTTGGGTTTTTATTACATTGAGTTTTCATCCGTACTTGAGGCTGAAATTCCTGATCTTCATCAGCAAGGGCTTCAAGTTGTCCTCACTTTCAGCAAGTAAGGGTGTGTCACCTGCATATTACACATTGTTAATAAGCCTTCCTCTAATCCAGATGCCACATTCTTATTAATATACACCAGCTTCTCTGATGATTTGCTCAGCATACAGATTGAGTAAGTTTGATGATAAGATGTGACTCTGTTACACACACATTTCCTGATTTCAAAGCCTGTAGTATTCCCTTGTTCTGGTGGCACAACTGCCTCTTGATTCATATCCAAGTTCAACATGAGCACAATGATGTGCTCTGGAATTCCCATTCTCTTCAAGTCTATCTATAGTTTGCTATGATCACACAGTCTAATGCCTTTGCACAATGGAACTGGTAATGAGCTTCTTTATTGTCTCCCACACATGGAGTCAATTTGAATTCTGTCTATCTGGATAACTTCATGTGTAGAATCACGATTTGTGTTGTTGAAAAAAAGTATTTGTGATGAAGAAGTCTTTGGTCTTGCAAAATTTCATCATTACATTTCTAGTTTTGTTTCTAACACACAAAGCATATTTTCCAGCTACTGTTCTTTCTTTTTGGTTTCCAACTTTTGCATTCCCATTGCCAATAATCAAGACATCTTGAGTGCATGTTTGATAAACTTCAGTCTAAAGACATTCAATTTCTTCATCATTTGCCAGAGGACCAGCCTCTAAAATATCATCCGGGGTCTGGTAAGCACAATTGTACAGTGATGATAATTAAAGCTTGTAGTAAAGTCATAGAAAGTATGAGAGAGAGAAATAATGGAATCAGATACTTTTTATGATAACATACTCACCTCAGCCCCTCTGGGTGGTCCACGTGGAGAGAGAGCAGGAGGAGGGGAGGACATGGGGAAAGGGAACAGAGAAGCTGGGAGAGGAATTGGGGGAGGAGAGGCAGCTGAGAGAGAGCTCCTTCTGACCAAGCCTTATATACCTTTTTGGGCATGTGTGAGCTCCCTTATTACAGGTCAGGACATACATCACAGGAAAGGATTGCACTATAGTAATACAGCAATGAGGAGGAGGATTCAAGGGCTCACACGTTATAGGGAAGGGAAGTATTGGGGTCCCCATATGACAAGATGGGTGGACCTAAGATTCATGATGGTGGCCTAACCTTGATTACCCTTGGGCTGGGGACTTGACTTAGCCATAGCTTTCAGGGGAAGTAACCAATTGTCCTGTCTGCAGGGAGTCAGCCCTATCTTTTGTGGGAGAGACAATGGCCTCTGGATAGCGGGAGCCTTTAGGGAGAATATCTCTAAGTATCTGACCTCCCACCAAGTGCTTCTAATATTTGGTTAATATTTTGGGAGAGATATATTTGTGGAAAAGTCCTATATTCATCCAACAATCAATAGTTTTTGAAGACGGAGAAAAATTGTGAATAATATTGTAGGGACTGGATTTCCTTGAAGAGGGTTATACATAGTCCCATCACAGACAGCACTGTGATTCAAGAGAGACCTTAAAAAAATCCTTTTTTGACACTGAATGCCACAGACGTCCTCTTGATTGTGTCATTCCCAGCATAAGCAACCATATGATTCTCTGATTAAAAATGACCCATACCAGTCCATTGCAGCTCACTAATGCTTAGGATATAGGTCTTTATGCATTTCATTTCACTTTTGACTACTTCCAATTTTCCTAGATTCATACTTTGCACATTCCACGTTATAATCATTAGCTGATTTTTTGCAAATGAAGATCCCAAAGAGTCTAGTTCCACAGACTTTACCTGACTCACATCACCATGGTTAACTATTTCTCCTTACCTTGAGTCATGCATGCCCCATCAGCAAATGAAGACTCCAAAGACTCCAGTCCCACAGACTTCATCCAATTCCCATCACCTTGGTGAACTCCACTCTGAGAAAGCAGCTCCTCCCTAGTCCAGTCAGTGCCCTCTGAGCTGAGGGGCCTATCCTCCAGCAGCCTCTTAGACAAGGTTCTGTTTCCATTCACTAGACTTTCAGTATGAACAATGTTTTGAAATTATGCACCAGGTGTTCAGAGGCTAATTCCTCTGAAGTTAGGAGAAGATTCCTTATTTGTTGTCTGTCCTTAGGTTGGAGGCTCTGCAGAAACCTGTTCACTTTGTGTGACCATGCAGGCATTTGAAATACCAGTGACATAGCTTCCAGCCTCACAGCAACTCACAAGCCACCACAGTATAACAAACTGATGGACAAGTGGTGAAAAAACCACATAGAGAAACTCATTTCATCATGCATGTCATCACTTGACTTAACTCCATCTTGACTTTAAAAGCCATGCCAAGTTTTTGCACTGTTTTATTTCCCATATGCAAATTTTTAGAACTTAAGACCAATGCAGAAAGCATTTTAGCTGATAGATTCATAAGGATAGTTTAGATACTGGGAAATTAAGTATTTCTTAAAGTATGTTCAAGTATACTTGTTTAAATTAATTGTGTTGAGTATATTATTTGTTGGAAGTAGTATTTCAATATTGTTAGTATATAGCAGTTAAATATACTTCTAGCTGTTCTGTTGCCATTTCTAATATCCAAAAAAAATTAGCCTTCTTATAACTCCTGCTAAGAGGCAATTCTCCTCGTACTTTAAGAGAGAGAATGCAAAACAGTCCTGAGACCTCACCAGCCAACTCTGGAGACACTGGGTTTAACCGTGGCTCAGATTTGGCTCTGGAGACAAGACACAGGGCCCAGAATTGAAATCAGGATGCCTGATTTGCACTCTGATTCCTCCAAGTCACTCAAGTGGTTTTATCTGGAAAGCATTTGGATGGGAATGAGCAAAAATTAGAGGTACTCTTTTAGTTATTTGGTAAATATGTACAGATTGCTTTTACAAACAACAGAATGTGCCACCCACAGGAAACCAAACACTTGAAAATATACCTGCTTCTGCTAAATTTCAAGGACTCTGCCAATATTTTATTTATACTTTGCATTTTCACACCAAGTTTAGTTTTTAGAAGATGACCAACCACTTGCTAATACTCACTGGCTTCTGACTCCATCTGGTGAATTAGTGTGAAGAAGTTAGACCCAGATGTCAAGTTAGAGTGGCACTGAAACATTAACCAAGACCTGACTTCTAAGGGGACACAATTGTGCTTCCTTGGCAAAATAAGTTGAACACTCACACCAACATAATTTGTTGTAACTTTTCACTTGTTGAGAAATTTATGGTCCCACGTCCAAGAGGTTCTGTGACAACATGGTCACCAGTAGTGGCACACCTCCTCCCTTGAGTGTGGATCTAGTGGCCACTTCAACCTCTCTAAAGGCAGAGTTACACTGAAGCCACCCGATCTGAGGTCAAGTTTTCTATAGCTAGAGGATTATAAGCTTAAGGCACTTCTACCCCCAACAAGGGCCCTCCCGTTATTGGACCCAGGAGCAGAAGTATTGACTCCAGCTTTCTTCCAAGTGTACAGTGTTTTTTCACATTCACTGGTTTGAATTTTTCTCTAATATAAAATGTTACTTTTCCCTCAATAAAAGTTTTACCAGACTCCCACCACCTGCTTAATAATTAGTAGCCAGAGGAAGACTATCTAAAGTTCTCTAGCTAGACAATTTGCTGAGTGCTGCTTAGAGAATTTGGCATGGTTTAAGAATTCAGTGGGGGTTAATCAAAGTAGGTGGAATTGAACTCTTACATTTATTCATTAATTTGCCTCATAAACATTAACTACATATCCTGGGACAATACTTTTCTATGGATTGGCTGTATGGTGGTATAAAAAATAGGTCGAATCCTTATCTCTATGTGAATTATCGTGAGAAACTAGACAAAAAAAATATCTAAGTGAATGAATTAAGAATTTCACAGAGACGATCCTTTTTATGAGTACAAATAAAGAAAGCAAGAGGAGAGAAGGTAATAGAGTTGGGCCGTGTGGTCAGTTGAACGTGCTCCAGAGAGATCTGGCCTGGATGCTCAGAGACTGTGAGTGTTCCCTTACAAATGGTCAAAGGACTTTGCAGATGGGATTTGATGAAGACTTCTGAGATAGTGAAATTATCCTTTAACGTCCAGCTGGGTGGATACTAAGTGTATTCACAAGTGTCCTGAGAGACAGAGAGAGATTGGACTACAGGGGAGACAGAATGCAGTGCCCTGCTGTCTTTGAAGATGGAGCGAGGAGTCAAGGATCAAGGAACCCAGGAAACTAACTCCAGGACTGAGAAAAGACAAGCCCCTGTCACCATTTTGGTCTTGGTGCAGAGAAGCTGACTCCTGACTTCTGTAATTGTGATAATGTGCACCCTTTTAAGTCACCTCTGTGTGTGGTAATCCATTATAGCAGTCTTTGGAAGCCCATACAGGAGGGAGATTTTTCAGAGATCATCAGAGAAGTGAGGAGTTGTGTGCCTTCCAGCAAATGGGATGAGAGGCCGCAGAGGCCGGGAGGTCAGGTCAGGGAAATTACAGGTCCCGGCAAGCTGAGATTGTTTGTGATGGAAAGCCATTCTCTGAAGTCTGATCTGGTTCTGTTTAGAGACTGGGTTTTATGAGGCTGGAAGCAGGACACATGTGTGGTGTTCCACAGAGCTCAGGAGAGGGAAACTGTGGCTTGGTCAGATGGTAGGGTGAGCTGGGCCAGGCAACACCCACCACCTGGGTGTGAATATCCAGGCCTGCTATTCTTCTCTGTAGGGGAGCTGAGACACCTTTTGTCCCTGGAGAAGGACATCGTCCTTAGTAAAGTAGAGGATCATCAAAAGAGAGGAAGGTGCTTAGGGGCAGTGAGTTTATATCAATGGTGGTGGAATAATTTAAAAAAGGATGTCAATATGTCTGTACAACGTGAAGATTATAATCAGTAGCACAGAATTATACAAGTAGAAGTTGGAGAATGCTTTGTTGTGCCTATTTATGCCACATTAGGAAAAAATTACATGCCTAATGAGAGTACCAGGAAGAAGAAAATGTTCTAGAGTTGACTCTGGTGACAATTGTACAACTCTTTTTGATATGATTGAATGGCACGATGTGGCTGAAGTGCTAATAAAACTGTTAAGTAAATAAATAAAGTTCATAGAAGGATTTTAGTACTGTTAGTTTAGAAAAAAAAGAGGAAGGTTCTCAACGAGAGGGACTGACACAGTGGCTACCCCAACTGCTCCAACAGAACAACGGTGGTGAGGGTGGCGCAGACCCAGGCTGTGCTTTGGTCTGCTGTCCGGAGGGAGTTGGGGCAGACTTGATGGCACCTACCAACAGTGACATTTTGTGCTTGAAGAAAGACAGACTGCAGGAAATAGAGAGCAAAAGCAAGCAGTGTTTTGTGTAGCAGTTCTGATGACTGACATCTGAGGCTCCTCAATTAGGCTCCTCTTACGGAATTTGCACTTACCAGACATAAGACAGGCTTTAGGCATTTCAAGATCTTTTGAGGACTGCAGAAATCATTGCACTTGAGTTTTATTCATGACCCAGCAAGCCCTCCTTTCACTCATAATATAAAGTCTCAAGAAAATAGCAGCCCTCCTTCAGCTTGTGCGGGGGCTGCCTAGGTCAGATGTCTGGAAACTGGAGGGGGACAAAAGGTGGAGCCTTGGTAGTGTTCGTAACCAGGTTGTTGCTGGTGGGAGCACATGCCATGGACTCATCCTTCATCCAAGTCAGTGTGATGTGGACTTTCTGCCATCTTTCAAATCAGTCTGCAAACACCAGGAAATTAACTATTGCCGTGTCTTAGATTTTTAGTCAATATCTAGTTCTTATCTGTCTTAGGAGTGCTGTTTTAAGACATCAACAATAGTTAAGTTCCATTACAGTGAAATTTTCCTCTTTTTCCTTAATCCCTCCAGGTTTTCAACAGCCTTCCATTCAGTTATTTCATAGTAATTATCAACCCAAGAGATACTGCCATAGTTAAGCCAGGAATAAGAATCACTCATTGTCCTTTCACACAGTGAAAAAGTGATGGGGACCATTTCCAACTGGTCCTCCGAAGAGGCCTGGCACCAGCACAGTGCCTGGCCAATGTGGGGCACTGACAAACACTTGTTGGAGAATGAGCAGTCATCCCCTGGGATCTGGTGAGCGGTCTGGGACATAATATGTACCTGCAAGAGGTGGGTGTGCTTTTCCCTCTTCCAGACACAGAGCTGCCCCCAATAATGCATTCTGATGTTTCTCCTTGGTCATGTTTCCCCCATGCCTTCATGTGCTCACTTACTTTGCTGCCTAATCCAACAGTGGAGGCCAGGTTTGACTGGAGGGAAAAAGGAACGCAGCCTACACACATTTGCTGTTCACTGTGTCCTGAATCTTTAGCCAGCAAACACAGCAGACACTGAGACAATCTATACTGAGCCAGGCCACTAGCAGCCTCTTATATCTCTCTAGCACATATTGAAGAATTAAGTCTCACATGACAAGGCTTCTGACTAGTATAGACTCAGGAATTCTTCTCCTTCTTTCCCCAAACTCCTTTGCCACTCATGTTCTCTGGGTATGCCAAAAGAGGAAATGATGGCAGATGGTGAACGCATGACTAGGCTACAAGATGTGTCATCCAATGGAGACTGGTGTGAGGGAGTAGTTTAGGGTGTCATTTAAGCAAAGAGTCTTTCTGAGAAAAGAGATTGACCATGGATGACGTGAAGTGACTGAGAGTCTAAGAAGACATTCCCTCTGAGGGCTTTGAGGGTGATTGTAAGCAGCATTAGCATGTATATACTCATGTTGTGCCTACTCTCTGCTGGCCATAGCACTAAGTACCACTAAGTGGTACAGGGAGTTAAGTGTGGGACTGCTAACCTTGAATTCATCAGAGCCCTGAGGGAGAAAACGGTGGTTTTCTACTCTACAGGAACAATTCTACTCTGCCCTGTAGGGCAGCTGCGAGTCAGAGTCCACTAGATGGCAATGAGATCACTTTAGTGGTTAAGAAAGATGCCTTCACCTTCACATTGAGTACGTTCCTATCTTTCAGCTGAGCTTCAGTCATTTCCTTTGTAAATAGAGGGCCAGGATGGTAGTTTTTCATAGGGTTGTCGAGAGGACAAACTAGGTATGGAGTTTGCCACCAGCCCTGGCGTATAGTGGGCTGTGTACTGAGCTGTGAACCATAATATCAGTGGTCTGAGCCCCCTGACTGGTTCGTGGGAGGAAGATGAGTCTATCTATTTTGATAAAGATTTAAAGTCTCAAAAATCCAAAGATGCAGTTCCACCAACTCGATAGCAATGAATTCCCACTTCAGAAAATGAATTTGTTTGTTCCTGGAAAGATTTATAGTCTCAGAAGTTGTCTGAGTGAGAATTGACTCAATAGTAGTGAGTTTAGTTTTTAAATGTTAACTATTATTATCTCAACAAAAATGATAGTGTCTTACTGTTCTCATGGGGGAAAAATCCATCTTCAGTAACCACCGAGCCTGGACGTGGAGACTATAACATGCTAGAACCAGAACAGTGTCATCTGGCAAAGGTAACTTTTTTATACTTGTGAACTTTCTTGCGTGAAATGTATCAAAGCTATGTACTGAATCTATAAATAGAAAACTTTACTGTAAAATGGAAATGAAGACTCATGGAATGTCATGAATCATCAAACACTCCTAATGCCAATCAGGATTTTAAAACATTAACCCCAAATTCTAAAATTCATTTGGGAAAATGAGCATTTGGAACCTGTGTGCCGAGGGAGTACTTTAATTACTAGAAATGAAAACTTATTTTCTGTGACAATATTACAAACACAAAGCATAATTTCAGAATGGGAAGGGCCACTTTGAACCTAACACAAGAGACAGAAATTAAAAAGAAAAACTCAAGGTTTTACTTACTACATGAAAACAAAATGTTCTCATATGAAACTTGAAATGTTTTTGCAACATACTTGACAAGGGTTAGTTACTTTATAAGGATTGGCCCTCATGTGAAATAAAACCAATTACCCAACTTTTAAAACTGTACAAATAGCAAAGTGCAAAGGGACATAAACAAATTCACAGAGAAGCTACAAGAGACCAACAAATATTTGGGGGAAAAATCCACCCAAGTGTATCCCTCAAAGAAGTGTAAATCAAAAGAAAGAGAAATAACCATTTTAAATTAAATTTGGAAAAAGGAAAAAAAGCACGTCAAGAATAAATAACAAATTCTCCTGGCAAATAATTGATAAAACATTTAACTATTAATTGACCCTAGACCTTTTAGTTCTTCCCTTTTATAGTTTTTGACAGACATTAAGTAATAAAAGACGACTCTTGAAAAATGTGTAGTTTATAAATAACCTAATAAACAACCTTGCAAACTTATGAAGTGAACAAGTCCAGCAGCCATAAAGAAGCATGCTATAAAATGCTACTTAACAACAGGAGAGGAGATGAATAGTAAGTACTGTGTGTAATGTGAGAACAGGGAACCCTGGTGGTATAGTGGTTATGCATTGGGCCGTGAACCTCAGCACTCCTGGGGAGGAAGACCGGGCTATATTACTCCCAGAAACAGTTCCAGTCTCAGAAACAGGAGGCAGTGAGTTTGGTTTGGTTATGTAGAAAGAAGAATGCAGGACATTTCCCCAAGGCATCATCCAATTACCTCAGATAAGTAATACGGGAAAAGCACGGGGGGGTGCTACAAAATACTACCATGTCATTTATTCTAGGAGGTGAAACTGTTAGTTTTTTTTATATTTCTCAAAATCCCTCGTTATGCAACCGACTTTAAAGTGCGTTAGACACAACTGTAGGAAGACTGGCTTTGTTAACAAGCTCTTGCGCAGCACATAGCAGAAGCCGGTCACCCCTGGAAAGCGGCCGCACCTGCTGGCCCCAGGTCGGGCTCGGCTCACACCTGCTTCCCGGACCCCACGCGGCCGCCTCGCGTTTCCAAGAGCAATGACGCGCGCCACAGCGGCCACTGCCCCACCCGTGACCTCGATGCCATTCCCTTGTCTAAGGTTTCCATTCTCCCCTTGGGAGCCGGTAGAACCCAGACGGCCGGGCTGCAGGCACACTGCCCAATTTTGAGTTTAAACCGCGGCCGAGTGGCCGGGCCGCGCGGCTCCAGGACTGCGTCCTCCGCAGGGACAAAGGGGTCGAAAAGGGCCTCTGCAAGTCCAGGTGGTGGTCGCCTTGGCGACCGCGTTGGGCTGCAGGGAGCAGATGACCCGTGGGCTGGAACCTCACGTTTCCGCCCCGCCCGCCCCGCGCCTGACCCTCGGCGGCTCCTGTAGTCACGTGGCGCTGGGAACCCGGCGGGGGGGCGAGCGGCCGCGGTGAACTCGACCCGCAGCCGAGCCCCGCCGCAGACGCCGAGCCCGAGTAGCCGGCGGTATGGACGCGACCCGCGAGGTGTGTGCAGCGGGCGGGGGCGGCCGTGTGTGCGCGGCGAGGACACGCGTGCGAGAGCGGACGCAGCGCGGTCCCGGCCGTCTCAGTGCGCGGGCGCCTGATGGGCCTGGTCCGTCCGTGGGAACCAGCCCGAGCCTGGGAGGTTGGGGGAGGGGCAGGGCTGCCCAGCGGCTTTTGCCCTCCTCGGGGTCGGGACCCTGGCGGGAGCGGAGGACACTCAGGGCTCCCCCCGCATCAGCGAAGTGGCCATGACCCACAGAACACTTCCTTGGTCGGGGCACGCACTGGACTTTTAGTGATCGCCCGCTGAGGTCACCCTGCTAGACGTCGGGCCGGCCTGCACGGCTTTGTTGGCGGGGGAGGGGCGGGTCGCCTGGTGGCGTGAGGACGCCACGCTGACCGAACGCTCGCGCCGGAGCCTCACGTGCATTTTCTCCCCTTCAGCAGGTGAGGCTGACCTCTCCGCACCCAGAGGCCTGAGCTCTGCCATGGGAGTAGGAGTGTCTTTACTGCTGCAGTTTTCGCTGACGTCTGGGGGCTACCGGAGCAGGAGTCGAAGCAGGTGCTGCAGCCGTGGAAGTCTCCCCAGGCAGAAAAGGATCAAGCTACATCCCCAGCCTCCCAGTGTCCAGGGTAGGGTCTGGCCTTTTCTGTGGTCCCAAGCCAGTCCAGAGCTTAGGCCACCCAGGCCTGTCGGGGAAGGGTGGCTGAAACGGGTCTGATCCAGTGTCTGCTCACTGGGAGTGAGCTGTGTCTGGGCTCTCCCAGACTCTGAGCAGGATCCAGGGAACTCTGGTGTGAAGGCAACTTAGACCTGCAGGCAACCCCAGGGGCCACCCCCACCCCAGAATTCCCGAGAGACTTCTGAGTTGGAGCTTCCTTATCCCGTGGACGGGCAGTATGTAGGACTACCCCTGGCATGGTGGAGGCAGAACCAGGTGAGGGACAATGCTTAATCTCGTTTTGCTTCCCCTTCTCTTGCCCCAATAACCCCTAGCATCCTAAAGGAGGTAGGGCCAGGCATGGGGTCTTCAGGGTAGCAGGATGTGGGTGGTGTTTGGATTCTAGGAGCACTTTCCTCCCTGGGGTGTCTTCATTGCTTGGAAGAGGACATGTGGCAGAACATGGGTGCAGTTTCCTGGCAAGAGGCTGCTAGCATCGCCTTTAGGGCCCCTCTCCCCCAGACAAAACACAACAAAAACAAAAACAAAAGGAGCTGTCCTAACTGGATTCTGGATTCTGGTTAGAGATTGGGGACAATGAGGCCTGGAGAACATGTGCATGTGAACACACACACACACACACACACACACACACACACACACACACTGCAGCAGTGGTAGCCTAGGAGAAGGGCTCTGGCAGTTTTGGGGGGATATCCTTACAAATGAAGAAAACAAAGTTGGCTAGGAGTATAACAGTTTTCCGCTAGTCTTAGCTCTGCTTTGGTTCCCTGGTCACCGTTCCCCATCTACTCTCCAGCTGCATAGCATTGCTGCCCACCAGACACGCCTCTGGAAGGGCTTTGCAGTAGCATAGTGTCTATGAGTCCCAGACTTCCTGACGCTCTGGACTTGGGTGGGTGCAGTGAGAGAATGCAGGAAGAACCCATGAGGAGATAGACAAATGTACTTGAGGTCAGGTGACCGCAGTGAAGTGACTTAGTCTAGCCTAGTCTGAGGCTATAGGAAACAGATTTGGGGAACCCCGCTGTAGGGGTGGGGGCTGGCAGGGAGGCAGTGGGACAGGACACATTGGTCGCCTGAGTGACTCTGCTTTTCTGTCCTCAGTGGAGGAAGAACAGATGCTGGAACGACGCTGCAGGGGGGTCTTGGCCATGGGCCCTGCCCACTCCCAACTCCTCTCGGGACCCTCCCAGGATTCATCAGAGACCCTGAAGGAAGGACCCCATGGACTGAGGTCTCGGGGCACTTCCGCGACTGCATTGGTTGGCCAAGACCCAGGGGGAACCCACCGCTGTGCACATTGTAAGCGGCACTTCCCAGGGTGGGTGGCCCTGTGGCTTCATGCTCGGAGGTGTGAGGCTCGGCTGCCCCTGCCCTGCCCCGAGTGTGGTCGCCGCTTCCGCCACGCACCTTTCTTGGCACTGCACTGTCAGGTCCATGCAGCAGCCACCCCAGACCTGGGCTTTGCCTGTCACACCTGTGGGCAGGGCTTCAGAGGTTGGGTGGCCCTGGTTCTGCATTTACGAGCCCACGAAGCTGCAAAGCGGCCCGTCGCTTGCCCTGAATGCGAGAGGCGCTTCTGGCGACAAAAACAGCTGCGTACTCACTTGCGACTGCGCCACCCCCACCCCCCTGAGGCCCGTCCCTTCATCTGTGGCAACTGTGGCCGGAGCTTTGCCCAGTGGGACCAGCTGGTTGCTCACAAGCGGGTCCATGTGGCTGAGGCTCTGGAAGAGGCTGCCACCAAAGCCCTGGGGCCTCGGCCTAGGGGCCGCCCCGCGGTGACAGCCCCCAGGCCTGGTGGAGATGCCATCGACCGCCCCTTCCAGTGTGCATGCTGTGGCAAGCGCTTCCGGCATAAGCCCAATCTGATCGCGCACCGCCGGGTGCACACAGGCGAGCGGCCGCACCAGTGCCCAGAGTGTGGGAAGCGCTTCACCAATAAACCCTACCTGACCTCCCACCGGCGCATCCACACGGGTGAGAAGCCCTATCCGTGCACAGAGTGCGGGCGCCGCTTTCGGCACAAACCCAACCTTCTGTCGCACAGCAAGATCCACAAACGGTCAGAGGGGTCTGCCCAGGGTGGCCCTGGTTCGGGAAGCCCCCAGTTTCCGGCTGGCCCCCTGGAGCCCTTGCAGGAGCCCATCCCAGAGGCCCTGCCAAAACTTGCAGGAGAGCCTACCTCTGAGTTCCTGCCTGGAGCCCCACACGGGCCCCCACCTGCCCCGGCCGCAGTGCCCCCAGTGCTGTACAGCTGCGAGGACTGTGGGCGCAGCTTTCGGCTGCAGCGCTTCCTACGTGCACACCAGCGGCAGCACAGTGGCGAGCGGCCCTTCACCTGCACCGAATGCGGCAAGAACTTCGGCAAGAAGACCCATCTGGTAGCTCACACTCGGGTACACTCAGGGGAGCGGCCTTTTGCCTGCGAAGAGTGCGGGCGCCGTTTCTCACAGGGCAGCCACTTGGCCGCCCATCGGCGCGACCATGCCCCTGAGCGGCCCTTTGTCTGTCCAGACTGTGGCAAGGCTTTCCGCCATAAGCCCTACCTGGCTGCCCATCGGCGCATCCACACCGGTGAAAAGCCCTATGTCTGCCCGGAGTGCGGCAAGGCCTTCAGCCAGAAGTCCAACCTGGTGTCCCACCGGCGCATCCACACTGGCGAGCGCCCCTACGCGTGCCCCGACTGCGACCGTAGCTTCAGCCAGAAGTCCAACCTCATCACCCACCGCAAGAGCCACATCCGCGATGGCGCTTTCTGCTGCGCTATCTGCGGCCAGACCTTTGATGACGAGGAGAGGCTCCTGGCCCATCAGAAGAGGCATGACATCTGAAAGGGGTGGGGCCGAAGAAGCTGGGAGGGTGACCGGATGCCATCAGAGACATTGTCATAGTCGCTCAGGGTGTCCTTGTCGGTGCTGGTATAGCACATGGGGTGGGAGTCTCCAGAAGGCACCGAGGCTGGGTGGGAAGTGAGTCCTGTTGATCACCTCCCCTTCACAAAGGAGTGCACTCAGAGTGCCAGGACCCCAGGCTTCCACCTGCCACCCTGACTGTCCTACCCTGGAAAAGTAGCAATAGCATCTTGACCATCCCTTAGCGCCTGCAGGCTAGAGGGACCATCCATGGGAAGGAGGATGCGCCCTCTTGTGGTTAACCGCCTTAACGCCCTTGTGTCTCATGATGAGTTACTCCAAATCTGTCTGGAAGTAGGTGTAGTGTGGTTCTTAGTAAAAAACCCTCTGGGAGGAACAGTGGGCCAACTGGATACACCTTGGAGAACCCGCTGGCCTTGTTAGACAACACCTGGACTGTGTCCAACATGTGGAGGTAATGCTGTGCTAATCTAACCAGTCCCATCCTGTCCCTTACCCAGGCACCTAGACCTAGACTAATGACTGTTAGTGCTCCCACAAATCCAACCCCCAGGGCTTTTCCCAGCATATTCCTTCCCCTGCCTCTCACCCCCACACCCCCATTGTCAGTATCCTTGTGTCCAGGCTTTTGTCTGAATAACCCGACTCTCCTGCCAGCCCTCAGAATTTTAGGGAAAGGACAAATCTCCTGGAGTGTTACCTGCAGGGAGGCACTGGGGAGGTTGCTGTTAGCATTTCTGTCTTTGGTGCCCAAACTTTGCTTAAACACATAGCTTACAGGGACTTCCGTACCTCCCAAGACTCCAACTCTATTGTAGGATGATTCTAATTGTTAGAAATTATTCCTTATAGTGAATGAACTTTGCTTTCCCCAAATGTCTGCCTATTGGGCTTTGTTCTGTTCTCTGGAATTTCACAGAACAACTGTTTGCCTTCCTTTTCAAACTAGAGAATAAACATTTGGTTTTAGAAGTGTTTGGTTTGAGAAGTGTTCTTGTTTGAGGGATGGGCTGGGGGTTATTGGCCTCATAAGAGATGGATCTGTCAAAGTTGGGGTGACTCTAGCTGGTGGGGCCAAGGCCCTTGTCTACCCATCTCCAGATAGTCAAGCAGGGTTGTTGTGTTATCTGGGAAGACTAGAGAAACATCCATATGTGTATTAAGAAAGAGGTTTATATACAAGAGCAGTTGAATATTGAGAAAACATCTTAGTCTGGTCCAGATCAAGTCCATAAGTGATAATCAGTCATATGACCAATACCAATCTGTAAAGTCCTCTTCAGACTCACAAAACATGCAATGATGCCAAATGCAGGAAGATCACAGGCCATTGGGTTGGAAATCTTCTGGATCCAGTGGAGTTGAAAGCATCTTAGTGCTGGCAGGGGTCTCCATGTGGCTCTTCCAGTTCCCAGGGCTGCATCAGGGCAGGTCCATGTGGCTTCACCTCAGGGATGTCTCGCAGGAAGTGAGCAGAGAGGAGTGTCTACTGCCTCCAAAGAGGAAAAATACCAGCATCCCCATAATTCTCAGAGTGAGACCACACAGAGACCTCATTGGGGAAAACCTGAGTAACAGACTTCATTCTTGGTCCCTTCATGTCCCAAATTGCCACATTATGTAACTACCACAGTCAGATTCATCTTCTTCATCCCTGGGGATGTCACAAGCACCAGTGAGCCCTGAGAGGACACTGTCTGCCAATGTGACATGGATCCTCTTAAACAGCAGTCCATGTGGCAGAGTTGGAGGCAAGGGAAGCACACATGTGGTGGTCGTCTGAGCCTCTGCTTGACATGCTCGCTGCAGCCCTGGTTGGCACTCAGCTTCTGGAGCTCAGCCAGAAGGTTCAGGTACCCTCTTACTGAGGGTAAAAGAGCACACGAGGGACTGTGGACTCTTCTCTCCGAGGGCCTCTGTTGCTGGCTTATTCCCCAGGAGCACACTACATGTGCTGCTTTGCACTAGCCATTTGTTTCACACCAACTCAAGGAATACGGTTGGTGGGCATCAGTGGGCCCTTTACGCCTTACAGAATCTAGTGGAGGACGTAACACTTGAGAGCAACACTGTGCAAATGAGCTCATTGAAATGATCTCATGGGATCTTCACCTTTGAACTATGGAGCTAGTGAAGAATACTGAAAATGCCATGACTTGCCAAAAGAACAAACATCTGTCTTGGAAGAGGTGCTGCCAGAATGCTCCTTAGAAACAAGGATGGAGACACCTTTTTTGTTGTCAGGAGAGACCAGTCTCTGAAGAATGACATCATACTTGGTAAAGTGGAGGGGCGATTAAAAAAAATGACCCTTCACAAGAGGGATTGCACGGTGGCTGCAACAGTGAGCTCAAACAACAATTGTGAGGATGGTGCAGGACCGTGCAGTGTTTTGTTCTTTGGTACATAGTGTCACTGTGGATCGGAACTGACTCGATGTCAGATCTAACAGCAACCATCTTCACGAAAACCTGTGGGTGCTCTCGTAAAGATAAAAAACGATGACCCGATCGGAACCCAGCCCCACTCCTGACATTGTTGTAAACCACCACCCTGGTTACTGGAGGCATGACATCACAGAAATGGAAGTGAGACCCAGTTCCCAGCCCTAAGAGGCTTAAACCTGGAAAGGAAGCATGTGTGTAAATAGAGGAATTGAAATGGGAGACTGGCCATTCCTGTGGGAAATTCCTGTGGGTTTATCAGGTTACTATGATTACCAGATCTCAAGTCAATGCTGAGGTCATGGTGAACCTCTGCAGAACAGAACAAAACCGAATCTAGTCTGGGCCATTCTCCGACTGTCAGCACGTTGGAGACCACTGGTTTGGCATCACCAAAGATCTTCCTTGCCTTCATTGGCCCTTGGCCTCAGCAAACATGCCCTCTAGTTAGTGTTTTGTGTGTCCCATAAGGTTTTCTTTGGCTCATTTTTAGAAATAGACTGGCAGGCCTTATTCTCTGGTGTGACTTAGTCTGGAAGCTCTCCTGGAAACTGTCCACCAAGGGTGGTCCTGTTGGTTCTTGAAATACTAATGGCCGAGCTTTTAGCATCATATCAATACACCAAGCTCATAGATAGACCATAATATGGTTGTGTTGCACTTACAAATATATGAGGAGATGGCACACCGGAAGCCTGGGATCAGAGGCTGCTGTCTCAGTACAGTCCCTCTTAATTATGCTCTCTTTAAGGCCACAGAGTTTCTTGCGAATGAGAGCCTGCCTTTTCTCTCCCTGGGGACCAAGACAGAGTGGATAGACCTGAGATGGTTGCTGGAGAACAGTGGCTAGGGCCTCAAACTCTTAGGGTGAGTCCTGAAGATGTGTTACCAGGAGTCCTGACGGAAAATTTGTTTTAAAGGAAGTAGCCCAGAGGTGGGCCAGGTGGACCCTAGATATCCTCTAGGGAAGTGGTTTTCAACCTTTCTAATGTTGAGACCCTTTCATACAGTTCCGCAACTGTATGTTGTGACTCCCCGACCACAAAATTAATTTCATTGTTACTTCATAACTGTAATTTTAATACTGTTATGAGTCAGGCTACCCCTGTGAAAGGGTTGACTCCCAAAGGGGTCGCGACTCACAGGTTGAGAACCACGGCTCTAGGGCTATAGATTATACCACCGCTTTGTGGGTGTTAATGAGGAGAGACCTGAAGTACAACGAAGCTTGGGGAAGCGGTCTTGAAGGGCTGGTCAAAGAGAGACTGAACCGAACCTGCTTAGGGTTATTTCCTGAACCCTAAGGAAGCCTGGTGGTTCCTAGCCTTCCCCAGAGGCACATCCTGACCGTGGTCGCAAGGACAGAAAGGCACTGGTACACTTCTTTATGAAGAGTCCAGGGACGCTCTTTTTGCCACCATGATCACAAAAGCATTGTTGGAAACTGCAGTGCAGATATACTTGAACTTATCTCGCAAATGTGAATACTCCCCATTTGTCCTCCTCACTCAACCACCTCTCTCTCAGGTGACCACATGAAAGGTTTGATGCCATTCTTCAGGGCACTTTATCTGAATGTTTGCAAACACACAGGAGGCTTCAAAAGGTTCATTGAAAATTTCCACTCTCTCTTAATTCCATTTTTCTAGGAACTTTTGGAAACCCCTTGTGTCTATGCTGCCTCTCCTTTTGGGTTGAACAGGAACAGGATCCTAGATGTGTTTCTTTCTTTCCTCTCCTGAAATACCCTTGGTAGTAAAGTGTGCTTCTCAAGGGAAGCCTGAACTTTGGAGGAGGAGGGAGCTTCCCAAGGTCACCTCTGTAGCCAGAGGCAGACCTACAATTTGAATTCTGATCTCTGAACTGGGTATTAATTCCACAAGACTCTGAACCTCTTCTCAACAAAGGTCGGTGGCATCAATTCCAATGTAAATAGTAGGATCATCTGGAAGGGAAATTAATAAAAGCCTTTTGAGAGCTGTCCTATTGATGTCTGACTCTATGTAGGGATTTTGACGATACAAATGTGTCCGGAGCCATCCAGCCTGGACATGCTTGACCTTGCTACAGTCACTAGTCTGAACTCTGTTACTGTTTGGTGCCTGAGCTTAGTAGTCTATTATCTTTATAACAGTAAATAGCCCTGCCCTTTGAAGCGTGACTTTCAGACATACTGACCTTCACTTGTTAACATGCTAATTACCTAGGCTTATAGATAAGGCATTTCTGCTTGTCTTGACTTGCATCTTTGTGATTGGCTGCTATAACTTGCCCGCTTCACTCCTGTATACCCTTATTAGCATACGGACGTCTTTGAGGACTACAGCCCCTTTTGCGCATCATATTTGGCTCTCGTCTAGGATTGGCCCCCTGTTGACTTTACCTCATTAGCATGAGCTGTGACCTTTACTCCTGACATTGACTATATTTACCCTAAGTTTTGCTCCAATAAACGAGACTTGATCAGAATCCTGTCTTGTCTCCATTTCTCGCGTCTCCTGTCCCCCCAATTCCCGCTCCTCCTTCCAGGAATTGCGAATTACGGACCCGCCCGCAGGCCGGGACACAAATGCTTTTATAGACATTCCTCATGAAACACTGCTATCAAGTCAATTCTGACTCATAGCCACCCTCTAGGGACTATAAATCTTTATGGGAGTAGAAAGCCTCTTCTTCCTCCTGAGGAGTCACTGGTGGATTTCAACTATTGACCTCTCTTTTAATATCCCAGAGTACAGCCCATTGTGCCACCAGTGGTCCTGAAAATTCCTATATGGTGTGTATAGAGAGAAATCGATAAGATGTATATGTATATCGAGAAGTATTAGCTGACTTACAAAGAACAAGGTAAAGTCCACCTCCACCTCCACCACCACCTTCTCCACCACCTCCACTTCCATCTCCACCATCACCATCACCTTCTCCACCACCACCCTGCTCTTGTGGTCAATGGAAGCTGACCCAGTTGCACCCCCCAGGGATTTAGGAGCAGGACAGGTTTCCTCCCAATCAGGACGGACAGATGAGAATGTCTCAAGGAGCGGAAGTCCTACTTGGACGTTGGACAGCATGCCACTCGCCCCTCTTGCAAGCCGGGACGGGCAGAGGGCAAGGGTTCTCAGGGTCACCCCTCCACCTGCCACGCAGATGCGCTCCAGTCTCAAAACTGTCGTAAGCGAAGCCTGAGACCACAACGGAGACCTGCCCCGCGGGCCACATGGTGCTGGGCGTCGAACAGGTATCCGCGGGCCCTGTCCCGCGCAGCCACGAGGGGTAGGGTTAGCACACCCACTCGAGAAGCTCTGGAGAACAAAGGGGTCGCCCTGCAGGCTTCTCCCATTGGGTAAAACTAGTCATGTGAACAACACAGCCAATCAGGTGGTCGAGAAGTCCCGGGGCTGGCCAGGGCCACCAGCCAATCAAGGCGCCCGCCTGCCCTGCAGGTCCTGGGACTGGTTGTGCCGATGGTGGGCGGTCGCTCCCCGCCCAGGTATTTCTTTCCAGGTATCAGTGCCCTGTGCGCCCGGGTTCTGGGTTTCTGGCCGCGGGGTGGAGCGACCGTTGCTGTAGGATCAGTGCTGGCCCCTACTACGCCCAGGTGGGTATTGTGATGCGAACCGCAGAGTAGGCGGTTCCAAACCACCAGCTGCGCCCACCGCAGTGCCTTTAGTGTTTGGTGGAGTGGAAAAGTGCAAATACATTAAAATGTGACAGATGTTCAAAAGGGAGAAGCTGCTGTCAAGGATGGCTTCTCCCTTGGAGAAAGTGGATCTGCCTCTGTAGGGGTGCCACTGCCCCTGTGGGGTTGTCACCGCCCCCGGAAAGGGTGATGGTCCCAGATTGCAAAAGATGCTTCTGGAACTGACTCTGGGATCCATGCTGATGGACTGGCACCTATCCCGTGCTGAGACCCGCCCCCCCCCCCCCCGGAAGTGCTGGTCAGTGAGGACAGCTCCACAGAGGCATCCCTCCTAAAGGGTCAGAGAACTATAGGAGGCTCTACGCCTTAAGCCCTCTCCAGTTTGAGGTGAGCAGAGACTTGAAGCATCATTTCCTTTCAGAGCAAGGCTCTCTCCTGGCACCTTTGGGACCATAAGCCCTTTGAAAATCCAATGAAGGCTAGAACCTTCCCCAGAAAGACATATATGTGGATGTCGAGTAACATTTAACATACAATTTCATGATTGAAGCCCATGGACAGGAACTTGGCATCAAAGCCAGTGTTCCTGCTATGTTGCCCTCTCCCAGTTCAGGAATCAAAAATCCAGGTTGGAGGGAGGGAACCCCTGTCATCACCCCACCCCTCAGCCTGTCAGACATGTGTTCTTTTCAGCACCCCTCACCCCAGCCCACAAGGTGTTTGTCTGGTTTCAGGAGCTGGGTTCCTTCCCCAATACTGTGAAGTACTCCACCAGTGTGATTTTCTCTGGCCTGTGATTCCCTTCTGCTTGCCTGTTCCCTGGCTCTGACTGGGGTCTCACTGAGAAAGGGCAGGGGAACCAAGGCATCTGTGGATTCTGCAAGGAGGTGTGAACCTGGTCTGCTGGAGGAGGGACCAGTCATTCTCACCAACTGAGCCCAGATTGGGAAGACCAGGGCCAGAGGATCTCTCTCTAGCCTGCTACGTGTTGGTGGCAGAGTGAGTTCAGCAGAACGCTCTGATGTTGTCCCTGCATCCACAGACCTACCTCAAAACCTCCATCTTCATCCTGACAACTGGCCTGGCACCCAGTTGCCACCCATCAAGGAGGTCAGGGCTGGGCTGGGCTAGGTTTTTGGATGGCAGCCAGATTCCTGGTGTTGGTTGCCCTTATGGAGACCCTGAGGGTGACAATACGTACAGAGTCAATGTTTGCTCCAGTTGGGCACCCCATGAGCAAGAGATCCTGTGTGTCCAGGTGGAAGATAGTCTCTCCCTGGGCTTTTGCCAGGAGTGACAGTGGTTCCTGCCCTGTTTCTGTTCGGGCCCTTCCAGTACCTCCACATACCTGCCCTGAGGTCGGAGAGAAGCCTCATGTCTACGGAGCGTTCACTCTGACCGAGCCTTGTCAGTGAGGTGGCCTCTCTCTGCTTGTCTGCCCACTGGGAGCCAGGCACCACCCCAAGTAGCCACGGAGCTCTGTGCTGTCCCCCCCTCCCCCGCCCCAGGTAAGCCTGCATCAGCTTCGCCACCATCCCTCTCTGCACAGTCCCCCCTATGCAAGGCATCCTTCCACACACACGTAAGCGGACTGTCCAGCTGTGTGTATGTGTGTATC
Source organism: Nesogale talazaci (assembly GCA_004026705.1). NCBI lineage: Eukaryota > Metazoa > Chordata > Mammalia > Afrosoricida > Tenrecidae > Nesogale > Nesogale talazaci. Next base: position 5,405 of record PVJH01021456.1, on the reverse strand, counting down.
TCTGTATATGTGTGTGCATATGTGTATGTTTGTGTCTCTGTGTATGTATGTGTGTGCATTTGTGCATGTGCATGTCTATGTGTATGTGTATGTGTTGGTCTGTGTGCTTGACCCTCAGAGTATGAGCCCTATGTGGCAAGGGGATGAGTGACTTCCTGAGCCTCACATGATTGTTTAACATTCAGGAAATACTTGTTGACTGATTGGTGAATCAAGTTGGGTTTGTGGGGTGGCTGAAAATGGGGTCATGAAAGAGACAGGTACAGGGTACCTCATGGGTACATTTTGCTAGGCAGAGTGGCTGCACTAGAGCTGGGTGACAAGGAAGCCTCAGGTTCTCCTGCCTGAGGAAGAGGAGCAGGTGGCCTGTGATTGAGCAGGAGATGGGAATAGTTGTCTGACTGGATTCTTCTGTGGGTCCCTAACACATGCCAGGGCTAACCAATCTGAATAAATATCCTTCAGCACCCTGCTGCATGGGCATGATTATTTAAAAGTGATTGGGTGCCCATGAGAGCTTCGTCTTGGCCCCCGTCATCCCCCGAGGTGTCACCTTCAAGGCAACACAATGGCAAAGGCACACTCTGCCTTTTGGGATTTGAAAGGAAGAGTTTGGGCCTATCCAAGGCACCCTGCAGCCCCAGCTGCTGCCATGATTTGACATGTTCCTCTGGAAGGTGGCACTGGATGGCAAACAGGCCTGCTGAGGACTGAGTCAGGCTGCTGCTGGAGGTTTGTGGTCTTGGCATGTCCTTTCTTATCTGTGGCATTTACCCACTCCTAAGGGCCTGGGGGATAATGGGCCTTAGGTGGGGTAGGGAGCTGCATTGGTTGTCTCTGTCAGTGTGGCCCGTGGCCTTCCCTCGAAGCGGGAACGCAAACTTGCAGCCCTCTCCAGACCCTAAACATGCTACTCCCATGTGGTTGTTTGCCCAACCCTGTGAGGTGTGTGAGAACAGCAGACTGTGAGAATAGCTCAGCGGGAGCCTTAACTCAGACTGCTATGCTTCTGCAAGTCTGCATTGGTATGCCCAGCCTCTACCTTTCGGTTCTTTACCAAGAATACCTTGCGTGAACTTGACTTTCTTCAAAAGCTTCCCTTAGGACTAGAAGTCTTATATGTTTAGGAGTAGAAACCCTACAGCCCCCCTGGGGACATGGAGACACCACTCAGGCCATGGGCTCTTGGTGGCAGTGGGACAGCACTGCCCTAAACTCCCTGCTGTGCATCAGAGCAAGGTCTGCTGTAGCAAAGAGAGCTGGGATTGACCAAATTTCTAGCAGCCACAAACTTCCTTGGAACAGGTGAACTTTGTTTGGCAAGGTGTTTTCCAGTGACATCATTGCTGTCCTTGAACACCCAGAGATTCATGCAGACACTCAGCCAACATGGCACAGGTGGGCATGTGGTGGGAAGCCAGAATTTACCTCCTCCTGGATCATGGAAACCCACTGGAGCCATGACCCTGGGGTGGTTCAGGTGTGTGGACCTCCAAGAACCTCTGGTTTTAAGAGCAATTGGGGCTGGTCCACATAGAAGAGGCTCTGGGGAAAGCAGGTGCCGGTGCTTAGGGTTCTGAAAGGACACTGTCCATCAGCTGGCAGACAAGCATAGGGACAAGGAATGGTGGTACACAGAACCCTAGGAGGAGCAGAGTGGTGTCCAGAGAGGGAAGAGGCTGGGTCTTCATCTTAGCAGGAGAGTGAGTGAGTGTGTCTGGTCTGGCTGGCCTGCCCCTTCCTCTGGTTGCCACCATACTCCTAGCTCCCTCAGCCCATGTCTATGAGCCTCCATTGTCTTCCACCTCCATCCCACAGACAGGGGCTGGTGCAGCTGGCCACTATAGTGCACTGTCCCCCACTGTAGGGCTGCAGACAACTCCCCAGGTGATATAGGCCTGCATGAACTGGACAGAGGCCCAAGGAGTACAGCAGGATTGTACCATCAGGAAGGGCAGCCATCTGCTCCGAAAGGGAGGCATGTACTGAGAGGCACTCAGGGTGCCTTGAATTCTTCCTTTTCAAAGGCAGTAATCCCCCTTCATTGATGGTGACACATCTCACTTGCATTGCTCATGTAGACAATCCCTCCCGCAAGAGATGGCACCTCACTTACAGGCCTTTGGCCTAGTGTCTAACCCTTGAAAATCCTAGGGGACAGGATTGGGCCCCAGGTCTTGGGAAATTGCTGGAATATCCACAAAAATATCCGTGTTAGGGCTGAGCCTTGGTGGCGTAGTGGTTGTGCCCAGGACTGCGGCCCACTGGTTGGAGGTTCAAATTCAGCAGTAAGGCTAGACCTCCTACTCCCACCACCAGAGGGGAGTGATGCCCCCCCCCCCAAAATTTTTTTTTTAAACTCTGTGTTTTTTATTCTGTGTAGCAGACTAACATGTGCTTATGTTAATCTTATGATTGAAATGTAGGGGTGGAGTCTAACCTGTTAATCTGGAGATAGCCATTGAGTAGCCAATGAGGCCTCTATGTGGGCATGGTTTTCTCCTGAGACTTCTGGGAAATCTCGCGATATTTCCCTCATGAAGATGAGAAGCTATCTTCCCCAGTTGGGAGTTAGGCTCAGAGACGATGAATCATGGACAAGACAAGATGGCAGCATCCGAGAAGCTGGAGGAGCCGGCAGAGAGACCACATGGCTTTGCCCTGATGGAGCCAGATCTCTGAAGCTGGGGCGGCCACATGGAGACCTCTGCCAGCAATGAGTTCCTTCTGCTGTTGATGGACCTGAGCCCTGGAAGCGAGGAACCATGTGGAAACCCCTGCCAGTGCTGGGATTCTGCACCCACTGACCTGTGACTTCGTGAGTTGGAAGGAGACTTTATAGACTGATTTTGGGCATATGGGTTAATAGCGAACTTATGACTTTGAACTGCACTGGGATCAATGTCCTGTTCCTTTTGTATATAAAACCTTTTCCTTATATCTATATGCGTGTCTATGAAATTTGTTCCTCTAGCCTACCCAGACTAAAACAGTCTGGGTAGACTAAAGAAACAAATTCATAGACATGTATATGGATATAAGGGTAAGGTTTATATACAAGAGGAATGGGACCTTGAGAAAGCATCCCAACCCAGTCCAGTTCAAAGTCATAAGTCCGATATTAGCCCATATGCCTGATACCAGTCTCTAAAGTCTCCTTCCAACCCACAAAGTCACAGGCCAGTGGGTACAGTATCCCAGCACTGGCAGAGGTCTCCCCATGGCTCCTGGCTTCCAGGGCTCAGGGTCCATCAACAGCATCCAGTAGTGTTAGAATCAACTCAGTGCTGGCAGGGGTCTCCATGTGGCTTCTTCAGCTTCAGAGGTCTGGTTCCATCAGGGTAAGGCTGTGTGACTTCTCCTCCAGCTGCTCAGATGCTGCCATCTTGTCTTGTCCGTAGTTCATCGTCTCAGAGACTGACTCCCAACAACTGGGGAGATGGCCTCTCATCTCCACAAGGGAAATATCATGAGATTTCCCAGAAGTCTCAGGAAAAAGCCATGCCCACATGGAGGCCTCACTGGCTATTCAAATGGCTATCTCCAGATTAACGGGCTAGACTCCACCTCTACATCCCAATCATGAAATTGGCATCATGAATACATGACTGCCACAATATCAGTCTTGGAGCTTCTCTCAGTTACGTTGTGCTTGATTGTCAGTGTATATTGATGCTACCCTTTTCTGCTTGGAAGTGTTTGGAATGGGGTTAGAGTTAGGGTTTAGGTCAGGGTTTTAAGGTAGGAGTTAGGGTCAGGTCAGGGGTAATAGTAAAGATTTGGGTTAGGGAAGTGGTTCAGATGGGTTATATTTTATTAGTATTATTATACTGTTTTATTCTCATTCCTTTTCTGAGTTACTTTTCCTGCATTAACACATACTGCCTGGTAGGGTTTCTATTTAATATTTACAGTTTTTTTTTATCACATTGGTCCTAGAGAACTTGGTTCTAAAAGAGCACAATGCTCATGGCAAACATTCTTTTTTTGGGGGGTGGGGCATCACTGCCCTCAGGTGGTGGGAGTAGGAGGCCCAGCCTTTGCTCCTTGGAGCTGGACTCGAACCTCCATCCCAGTGGGTTGCAGTCCCGCTCACAACCACTACGCCACCGGGGCTCAGCCCCACAAACATTCTTTATAGTTAAGCTAAACAATAAGTGCAATTGATGGTTTGTTCCACAGTTGACTCCTGGGCTCATTTTAGCTGTTAATATTGAGCTTCTCCATTGTCTCTCCTCACAGATGTAGTCAATTTGATTTCTGCATATTAAATATAAAAAAGTCTGTGTGTATAGTTTATTTGTGTTAGGTTTAGGGTTAGGGTTGGGGCTGCGGCTGTGGCTGTGGCTAGGGCGAGAGTGAGGACAAGGGTTAGGGTTAAGACTAGGGCTAAGAGGTTAGGGTTAGGGTTAGGGTTAAGGCTAGGAATAGGGCTAGGACTTAGGGATAGGGTTAGGGTTAGTGTGTTAGACAGGGTTCTCTAGAGAAACAAAACCAGGACACACAATTATAGATAGATAGATAGATAGATAGATAGATAGATAGATAGATAGATATGGCACAAGGGAATATAACAGCTAATTGGTACACACAACAGTAAAGAGGGCTCAATCAAACTCACTTCCATGGGACAGTTAACATACTGGAAGTCCTTCAGCTCATGAAGGTTGCTGAATCTAAAGTCAAGGAAGCAGACAGCTGAGTCTTCCATACGGCAATGCAGGCAGTCTGGCCACAGGCAGCAAAAAGCAGGGTGGGTCACCAACAGTCAGCAGCTCAGTAACGGAGCAAAGCAGGTCTGGATGGGATATCAAACTCAAGCAATGCATGGCAACAGGCTCTGGCACCCGTAAGCTCAAGTGATGTATGCACCAGCAAGGTGGCAAAGCAGGTCTCAAAGGAATCTCCAGCTCTAGCAACACGATCCATGGGTTGACTGTCCCACAGCTAGTGTAGCTCATAAGTTGAGGCAGAGACCTAGCTAAAGCAGCCTCACACTGGTCCGATCACTGGAGGGCAAGAGAGAGGTGGCAGGGCTTGCAGAGCCATTTATCTCTTTGCCCTCCAAACAAACTGCAATCTAATTAATCCCACATGTTTTATTGGACAGGTTGGCACAGTAAATTTACCTATCACTCCACTCCTTGCCACCTTGCCACCTGCACACAATTTTTTAGCCATATGTAATTTCCAGACACTAATGAAATCACACTTATACCTAACATCATACATAAACAAAGAAAGATATTCAATAAGCACATATAAAGAAGATAAACTGACAATCACAAGTCTTACTTTTGCAATTGATCACATAATCATAATGGATAGGTAGAACTACAAATATACATATTTGTGTATAAGTTGAGTTTTTCAGCACAATTTTAATGAGGTGGGTTTTTTTTTTT
>PVJH01021455.1:0-38477 GCA_004026705.1 Nesogale talazaci | reverse complement strand
TGGGCCCCCTGTGGCCTTTCCTCGGCCCCCTGGAGCCTGGTCCTACCCTGTGGTTCTCCTCTGACCTTTCCTAGGTGGGGAATTTGTTCCCTTGAGCCTGGCTCTGCCCTGCGTGCGGTCCTCCTCTGGCCTTCCCTAGGTGGGGAATCAGCCCCCTTGCATCTGGCTCTGCCCTGTGGTACCCCTCCCACCCTTCCTAGCTGAAGAGCCTGGATGTCTGAGTCTGGCTCTGCCCTGTGGACCTCCTGTAGCCTTTCATAGTTCAGGAATCTGGCCCGTTGTGTCCTGTAGTCCTCTCCCCGTCTTTCCTAGCTGGGGGGGCCTAGACACTTGAGCACGGTTCTGCCCTGCGGTCCTCCTCCGACCTCTCCTAGGTGGAGAGTCTGACAGCTTGAGTCTGTCCCCTACCCTGTGATCCTCCTCCGGGCCTTCCAAGCTGGGGAGCCTGTAGGCGAGGGAGTCTGTGGGCCTTAAAGTCTGCCCCCAGGAGCCTCTGTGCACAGAATCTGTAGAGAATAAGATAACAGCTGATTGGCTCAGGACATAAGCTGAACTTCTGCAAACTCAGCACCAGAGGTGGGAGCCTGCTATACCGTACAGTGTGGGTATCTGTGGCTGGGAGTGTGTGTGTGTCTGGGAATCTGTGTCCAGGAGTCTTGTGTGCACGGAAAGCTGCATGGAAACAAGGGGACAGCTGACTTTTAATGCAACATGGTACCTGACTACACAGCAACCAATCTCCACAGTAAAACACAGGTACCCTGCGAAAACACCAATCACTTTGAAAGTAAACAAGGGACTTTGGAAAAAGTAAAATGGCACCGACCTCTTCAAAAGCATCACATAAACAACAGAACACCACTTCAGTACTAATAAGTAAACAAGAAATACAAACCACAGTAATAGATCTCATTACACTCATAGAAGAATCTGATGTGGATCTGCCACAAAAAGAAATCCTCCGAAGATTGATAGGAGAAATAAAAGAGATAAAGGAAGCTACACAGAAAAAAGATGCAATGATAGAGGGGATGAAGGACACAATAGAAGGGATGAAGTCCACAATAGAGGGAATGGGGATCAAGCATCAGAGATAAATACAGGAGTTAACAGGGGAAATAGCAGAAGCTGCACGCAGGGTTGCGGATCTCACAAACAGATTGGATGAGGCTGAGACTCGTATCAATGACCTTGAAGACAATCAGGTTGACCTCAATAAACATGAAAGACAGTCAAACAAGATAATAAGAGAGACAGAGGAAAACCTAAGATCAATGAGCGACACTATGAAAAGGAACAACATCCATATCATTGGCCTACCAGAACAAGACACGGCGAGGAAATCAACAGCTAATTTAACAAGGGAATTTCTGAAAGAAAATTTCCCCAACCTAATGAATGAGAACCAGCCTATCATACAGGGAGCAGAGAGGACACCGAGTAGACTAGACCCCAGGAAGAACTCACCAAGGCATATAATAGTTAAACTATCCAACTTCTAGGAAAAAGTGAAAATTCTGAGAGCAGCAAGAGAAAAGAGGACGGTCACATATAAGAGTTCTCAGGTAAGAATATGTGCAGATCTATCAACTGAAACCATGAATAGGAGAAGAGAGTGGACCAATATCTTCCAGAAGTTGAAGGAAAACAAGGCCTCCCCTAGAATTCTTTACCCTGAAAAACTATCTATTAAGATAGATGGGGAAATAGGTTCTTTCAGGATAAGGAAAAACTTAAAGAATATGCTGTGAGACACCCAACTCTGAGGAAATCCTTACCGACCCACTATGGCCAGAAGACCATCACCCACCAATCACAAACAGGAGACCATCCTATGCTCCAACCTCACCAAGAAGCCAACAGACTAACCATAATCACCAAGAACACACGGCCACAGGTAGAACACAGAACAATAAAGAAGCCCCTAATGAAAGCACAACAGAGCTATGAAAAGGGGAGTAAGATAAAAAACACACTAAAAAACACAAAAGACTAAAAATGAACCCACCACAGATTGGAATAATAACTCTAAAAGTCAATGGCCTGAACTCCATCATTAAAATAAAAAGGCTGGCTGACTGGCTCAGAAAACATAATGCATCAATCTGTTGCCTGCAGGAAACACATATTAAATTTGCAGACAAGAATAATCTAAGAATAAAAGGCTGGAAGAGGATATATCAAGCTAATGGTGAATCAAAAAAAAGCAGGGGTTGCAATCCTAATCTCAGATGAAACAGACCTCAATGTTCAAGCCATAAAAGGAGACAAGGAGGGGCACTTTATAATGCTCAAGGGAACACTACACCAGGAACCATAATAAATATATACGCGCCAAATGAGAGACCCGTGAGATTTGTCAAACAGACTATTCAGAACATGAAAGAAGATATTACAGACTCAACAATCATTGTAGGAGACTATAACACGCCACTATCAGAGAAAGACAGATCTTTGGGAAAGAAGCTCAGCAAAGAGGCTATAGAACTAAATACCACAATAAGAAGACTAGATATGATGGACATATTCAGGACCTTCCATCCAAATGGAAAAAAAATACACATTCTTCTCAAGTCCACATGGCACATTTTCAAAAATAGACCACATGCTAAGACACAAGCCAAGCATAAGTAAATTCAAACACATAGAGATCATACAGACATCCTTCTCTGACCACCATGCCATAAAGCTGAAGATTAATAACAGGACCACTAGTAAAACAAGGGCAAAAAGTTAGAGGATGAATAACAAACTCCTGCAGCATGAATGGGTAATGACCCAGATCTGAAGGGAGATCAAAACATTTCTAGATATTAATGAAAATGAGAATACTACATATCAAAACCTCTCGGATACTGCAAAGGCAGTTATCAGAGGTAGTCTGATTGCAATAGGAGGATATATGAAAAAGGAAGAGAGGCATATGGCAGGCACACTCTCACAAAAACTTCAGAAACTAGAACAGAGACAGCAAAATAATCCCTCCAACACTAAAAGAAAAGAAATAATAAAAATTAGAGCAGAGTTGAACCACTGGGTAGACAAAAAAACAATGCAAAAGATTAATACAGCAAAAAGTTGGTTCTTTGAAAGGATCAATAAAATCGATAGGCCACTGGCAAACCTGACCAAAGAAAAGAAAGAACAAGCAACAATAGACAGAATGAGGAACGAAATGGGGGAAATCACAACAGACCCTAATGAAATTAGAAGGATTATCACAAAGTACTATGAAAATCTGTACTCCAACAAGTTCAACAATCTGGAAGACATGGACAAATACCTGGACAAACAATCTCTTCCTAGACTGTCCCAGATAGAGGTCAAAAAAACTAAACAAACCCATAACAAGAGAAGAGATAGATATGGTTATCAAGAATATACCAACAAAAAAAACTCCTGGGCCAGACGGCTTCACTGGGGAATTCTATAAGGCTTTCAAGGAGGAGCTGGCACCAATCATTTACAAAGTTTTCCAGAGTATAGAGAAGGACAGAAAACTCCCCAACTCATTTTACGAAGCCAGTATAACTTTGATACCCAAACTGGGAAGGGATCCCACAGGAATAGAGAACTATAGACCAATATCTTTAATGAACATAGATGCAAAAATGTTCAACAAGATATTGGCCAATAGAATACAAAAATACATAAAAAGCATAATCCATCAGGATCAGGTAGGATTCATCCCAGAGATGCAGGGATGGTTTAACATCCGTAAATCCATCAATATTATACATCATATTGATAAGTTGAAGTACAAGAACCATATGATAATTTTCATAGATGCAGAGAAAGCATTTGACAATATCCAGCACCCTTTCCGAATCAAGATGCTCAGACAGATAGGAATAGAAGGACAGTGCTGAACAATACTTGTGAGGTTATATAGAATTTGCGGGATTTGTTTCTTGTTCTAGTGTTATTAATGATACAGGCTCCTTATGTGCCTTTAATAATTCAGTTTTTGTTTGTGGCAGCAATAGGGCTTTTACCCAGTTATCCAGCATTTGGACAGAGTTATGTGTGCTAGGCTTGTTCCTTCCAGACATAGATATTATTCATGGAAATGAGCCTGTCCCTATCCTTGCTATTGATTACATGGCAGGAAGAGCTAAAGGGCAGTGCAACTAGGTGCCCTATTTGTAAGATTAGGGATCAGTACTGCAGTGGCCTTTGGAACTGCAGGATACCAAGTTATCTAGGCAGCTAATCTCGGTTATGCAGGCCTCATCAGGCACTACACAAGATTTGCAAGATCAGGTAGATTCAGAAGTAGTATTACAAAATAGAAGAGGTCTAGATTTACTTGCTGCAGAGCAGGGAGGTATTTGTTTGGCTTTACAGGAAAGATGCTGTTTTTATGCCAACAAATCTGGAATCGTAAGAGATAAAATCAAGTAGCTGCAAGAAGACTTGGAGAAGAGAAGAAAGGAGGTGACCACCGATCCACTGTGGACTGGGATCAATAGACTGTTGCCTTACCTCTTGCCACTGTGGGGTCCCCTCATTAGTTTATTGCTTTTGCTTTCATTACGGCCAATATTATTCAACAACCTCATGGCATTTATTAAGTAACAGATTGAGACCATTCAAGCAAGGCCCCTGCAAGTTCATTATTATTGCTTGGAGATGAGCGATCTCGAACAGAGTGGCACACATAACTAGTATGTGATAAGACCCTCTGCCTCCGTGAGCTGAACTTGACAGCCAATGATGGGTAAGATCAGGAGCACTCTTTACCAACCTAAGACAGGCCATGGTGACATTAGAAGGCCATTGACCGATGATGGGTAAGGACTGAGTGTGTGTCCTGGCAACCTAAGACGGGCGGAGTTCCCGGGAGGATATTACTTGAAAAAATGAAAAAGGAGGACCTGTCAGGAGCCATCTAGCCCGGACATGTTTGACCTGACTACAGGCCGGATATGCTTGAACTCTGTTGCAGTTTGTTGCCTGGGGTTTGTAGTTTGTCGCCTTTGTAACTGTAAACAGCCCTGGCCTCTGAAGCCAGACTTGCAGCTGTGCTGCCATTCACTTGTTAATTTTGAAGATCACGATATGCTAATTGCCTAAGCTTGCTTGCCCTATAAAACTGGCTTACTTCTCCCAAATCAAAAAAGAAAAAGAGAGAACCCCACCCCACCCCAGAAAAAAATGTAACTACTGACACAATGTATGTATGTATGTGTGTATACATTATGATTAGAGCTGTATGAGTCCCCAATAAAATGATTTTTAAGAAAAAATAAATAAATAAATAATAAATAAATAAATAAAGGAATGGGATATGGTGAAAGCATCCCAGCCCAGTCCAGTTCAAAGTCATAAGTCCGATATTAGTGCATATGCACGAAATCAGTCTATAAAGTCTTCTTCCAACTCATGAAGTCACAGATCAGTGAGTGCAGAATCCCGTTGCTGGCAGGGTATCTCACCTCCAGGGCTCAAAGTCCATCAACAGCAGAAGCAACTCATCGCTGGCAGAAGTCTCCATCTGGCCACCCCAGTTTCAGAGGTCTGGCTCCATAAGGGCAAAGCTGTGTGGTTTCTCCGCCGGCTCCTCCAGCTTCTCAAACGCTTCCAGCCTGTCTTGTCCATGATTAATTGTCTCTGAAACTAACTCCCAACAACTGGGGAAGATAGCTTCTCATCTTCACGAGGGAAATATCGCGAGATATCCCAGGAGTCTCACGTGAAAGCCATGCCCACACAGAGGCCTCATTGGCTACTCAATGGCTATTTGCAGATTAACAGGCTAGACTCCACCCCTACATTTCATCAGAAAATTAACATAAGCACATGACTGCCACAGATCTCTTGCCTCTTTATTGGATTTCGTTCCCTGTGATCTGTCTTTCTCAGAGAGTGGTGTGCTGAAGTCCCCCACTATAATTGCTGAAGCTCTGTTATCTTTTTTCATCTTTTGGAGTGTTCAGTTTGCATACTCAGCGGGTCTCTCATTCGGAATATATGTTTAAAATGCTTATAGCTTCATTGTCTACCATTCCATTAAGCATTATATAGTGCCCCTCCTTATCTCTTTTTATAGTTACACCTCGAAGTCATTTTTATTCGAAATTAGGATTCTTACCCCAGCTTTTTTGAATTGCTCTTTTCTTGATATGTCTTTCTCCATCCTTTGATTCTCAGCCTATTTTTGTCTGTAATCTTGAGATGTGTGTCCTTTATGCAGCAGATTGATGGGTTGTGTTTTCTAAGCCAATCTGCCAGCCTCAGTCTTTTGATACCTGAGTTCAGTCCATTGACATTTCAGGTAATTATCTCCATCTGTGGATTTTGTGATGTCATCTTATGCCTTTTGTGTTGGGTATTTCCCTACCTTCCTTTCTTTTCAGTGTGTTGTGCATGTGCGTGTTAAGGTTGATCATTCTTTACTTCTTTCCACCCCTAAGTCATTCCTATTTTCAGGTCTGTTTTTTCTTTGTTCTCCTCTGGGTGAGTTTGTTCTATGTGGTGGTCTCCTATTTATGCTTGATGACTGCTGTTCCTCTGCCCATACTGGGTAAGCAAAGATCTTTCATAGGGCTGGGTTTATACTAACATATTCTTTGAGTTTTTCCTTGTCTGGGAAAACTCTTACTTCTCCATTTAGCTTGATAGATGGAGGGTAGAATATTCTTAGATTTGTGTTATTCTCCTTCATCCTTTTTTTTTGAGGGGGGGGGCGATAAATTACTCTACTCTCTACTCTTCTTCACAGTGTCCGCTTATAGGTCTGAGCATATCCTTATTTGGGAATCTTTATATGTGATTGCTTGATTTTCCTCTTACTGCTTTCACGATTTTCTCCTTTTCCCCAAAGTTGGATAATTTAACTATTATCTGTCTTGGTGACTTCTTGGAATTCAGTCTAGATGGTGTTCTTTCAGTCTCATGAATGGTTTCCTGGTTTTCGTTCATTAAGTTGGGGAAGTTTTCCTCCAAGAATTCTTTATTGTTGCAGATGACTTCTTTGTAATGTCTTTCTGCAGTAATCCAGTTATTCTGATTTTCCTCTTCATCACATCACACATAGCTCTTACATTTCCTTCAGTTTATCTGATGATCTTATTAGATTTTTGTTTGCAGTTATTAAAATCTAGGTCATCGGGGCAGTTTTCAGCTTCTTCCAGTTGATTTGCGAAGCCCGTGAGTCTGCTGTTGGTTTTTATTATATCATCTTATATACATATTCTTGTATTTCCTTTTGCTATATGAACTTTATCTTATCTATCAATTCATCCTATTGATCAGAACATTTTGGTATTGTTTTCCTCATAGGCTGTATGATTCTGCGCAGTGTTCTGAAATTTTCTTTCTGTGGCATATCAATGTCTGCCTCTTTAATGCATGGCATTAGGTTCAGAACATCTTCTGCCATTGCCTTTTGTTTCTCCTGTTTTTTCATTGAGATTGTTGGGGCTGATTGCTTTTTGTACAGCGTTGTTTTAGAATAACTGGGTGCCATTTTCCAGGGCGTCAAAGAGCACTGGATCTCACTGGGAGAATTGTAAGAATGTGTCTTCAAATTTCCCATGTCTACTTTCTCTATGTAATTGGCCTACTACTTTATCCTCCTGTGGTTTCACTCGTTCCCTATTGAATCAGTTTTCATTATTTGAAGGCAAGTTGGATGGTCCTCTCAGGGACCACTGGTTTGACTGTTGTGGACCCACAAGGATAACACTGCACTGCACATTCTCACCAGGAGCCACGATGGTGCAGCCCATAGTAGTCTGGGGCATCACAGAGGGTGTGCAGGTGTGCTTGCTGAAAAGGGAGTGCCAAAGAAAGCTGGTTGGCTACCCACTCCTCTGAAGAGCCCCAGGAATGTTTGCAGAACCACCTTGATCAAGCAGATTGCTGTGGAGGCTGGGTAGTCTTTCCTGCAACAGTGCAGAACTCCAGTTAGGCTGGCCAAACCGCTGGGCTGAGCAAGGCACCAAGGCAGGTGGGAGGAAGTTCCCTCAGTCAGGTGGAACCACAGAGGACATATTAGAGTTCTCTCCCACACACAGCCTGGAATTTCCCTTTAAGAAATTGGGTGGAATATCCCAAGGTATAGGGTGAGTGGGCTTCTCCAGCCCCGGTCTACACTGCATAGGGTGGGGCTCTCCCAACTGAGTGTACAGGCATAATTGCCCTACTCTAAGAGGAGTGGTCCACAGTGTGAGTCAAACTGGAAAAGACCAAGAGGAACACACACTATGGAACTAAGCTTGCTAAACTGTGGATGATAGGGAGAAGAACGGGAACCCAAAGTAACTATATAGCAGAGCCCTGAGCTCTGACTGTGGGGCTGCAAGGGTTTAATCCCTGCCTCATGCTTACAGCAAGCTGTGGCTCTGTTGATACAGGCTCTGGCTCCAGTGGACACAGTGGCAGACACTGGCAGGGTTAGGGTCAAATCCTAGCCAGCCTTCACTGTCGTAATTTGCCCAGGCCCTCCATCCTTGTCGATCTGTGCCTACTTATCTTTATGATGCTCTTCCTGTGACCCAGCGCTGCTGAATTTCTCTCTCAGTAACTCTCCTGGACTGATTTCTGCTCTAGTATGAATTTGTTATGAGAGCAAGTAGTCATAACTTTCCCCACAGAGTGGCTGGTTAATTTGAACTGCTGACTTTGCAGTTACTAGAAACACCTAATCCATAGTATCAACAGGGCCCATAAGAAAGAGAAAAACTGATCCATAGGGTTTCCAAAGACAGTACATACTTATAGAACTAGACAGCTTCATCTTTTTCCTTGGGAATAGTTTGGTTTGAGGCACCAACAGATGGTTATCAGTTCAACACCTAATATCCACCAGGACTCCTTATTATCATCAGTAAGTAAAAATTGTGGTACTATAGTATAAAAATTGTAGTGCAGCACACAATTTAGTTAATCTTTTACATACTTTTGCACATGTAGACCTCTTAAGAGATCTTAAACTCTCACCTATAAACCAGGATTTGAAGTTGTAAGAATGGGGCTCCACCTTCACTACAGCAAAAATTTGATAAGGTTTGTACTCTGCATGGGAGGTGTCTGGTCCCACATAAAGACACGACTATTGAAGTCTAGCACACTTTAACACTTTGGATCCTACAGTGGGAATGCATACTTAAGTCAATAACAATACTGATTCTAGATTCAGAGTGTCAGAATTTAATCCTTACTCTGTCATTTACTAAGAACTAGTGGCATTATTTGGGAGACCAAATGGGAGAAACTCCAGGACCCAGTACCCAGAAAGAAAAAAGTATCATTGAAAAATCACAAAATGATAGAGCTTTTATCTTTTTCCATGGCACTTTTCTCTTGACTTCTCATGGTGTTTTTAGTTCCCTAATGATACTCTGGAGTATCTCAATAGTTCAAATGGTTAAAGTACTTTTCTGCTAACTAAAGATTTGGAGGTTCAATTCCACCCAAATTTCCCAGGAAGTAGGTTTGGAAATAGTCTTTTTGAAAAAGATCTATTGAAAACATTATGAAGTACTGCTCTACTTTGACACATAAAGCATCACTATCAATCTGAAACAAGTCAAGGGCAACAGGCTGGTTGAAAATATCATTTTAAGAAAAGATGTATTTCTAAATTACTAACATGAATGTTACCATTCATCTTTATATTGTCCAATACCAGTTATATGTATATATAAGAAATTTAAATTTGAGACAAAATCATTGAAATATTCCATTTTATGCCTTCCATATGCATTTGTATTTTGTTCTTAATGGAACAGTGCAAGTGCTACACAAAATTAACTATGCTCTTTTTATTTGACTTGGTGATACAAGTGAATTTTTCATAACCCTCTTTAACTTATTGGTAAGGAAGGACTAAGAGAAAAAAAAGACTATGGTTTATTCAATATTTTCTTCTATGGCATCATTTACACAATAAGTAGCTGACTCACTCATAAAATTCACATGAATAAGAAAGGATATAAAGTGTCAGTTGTTTCTTCATTTTCTTGAAATGTCATTGCTTTCCTCTGTGTTCAAACAAAGTCCTTTTTGAAATGGAAATCTTGGCTTCTTGGATATGTAAGTGCTCCTATTTCTGAATCATCACCAGTAAATGTTTTATTTTGTGTGGACGTGGGGGTTGAATTTCAAAAATGTGACTTTAAAATGAGGTGCAAGAATGATATTCTTCTTTAAAAGTATGTCCCTGCAATTCTTTTCCTAAAATTGCAACAAGGATTCTTAATTATTTTATGATTAGGTTTTTTTCTATTTTGACAATATTGACATTGGAAGTTAGATTAAAAGTTATTGTTGGTGGAGCTGTGCTGCTTATTATAATATATTTAAAAATCATTTATGGTTTCTAGATACTAGATAACAATAAAAGCCCCTTCTTCAGTTATCACAAGTAAAAATATCTGCAACATTGAAAAATACCTCTTATGGGACAAATTATCCCCAACCTTTCTCTCTTATTGAGAATCACTGCTCTGTGATTATATGGAACTCACCTCTCCATGAGAATTTAAAGCCATCTTGTCAAGCATAGATATCAAGGACTAAATACTCCTATCCCGCCATCCAAAGCACACAGGGAGCACTATTAAAACTGAACATAGCAAAATTCAAAGACAACATCCTCCATAGATTCAGTATAGCAGTACAGCTATCTACCCCCTCTCTCACTTGCTAAAGAGTGCGGATCAAGTTATTCTGGTGTGTGTGTTTAATGGAAAAGGTTTCATTCAAATATGGAACCTGTCACATCTCTGATAAGTTAGTCCAAGAAAGCAGAAATGAATTAGCTTCCCCAGATGGAAAGACCTGGGAGGAACTATTATGCAGACTATGTACTCCTCCCCCACTGAAGATGCCCCTTAGCATGCCTTTGCTCAGACAAAGTCTTTAGGGAAAGCAACGTGAAGGCTGTGTTAACCACAGTGAGCTTGATTTATTGTGACTACTAGCACTTGCAAGAGCAAGTGGTCTATTTGAATGAGATCTTTCCCAGGACAAAAATAGAAAGGAAAAAAACCTCAATCTTGTTAGATTGTTCCTGTTCTTGGGACTTCTTTTCACCATTGGTTCTTCTGACCAGGCTGAGAACAATGGGAATTCCTTCTGCAAAGGGTTCGGCAGGTTAGGAGTATGTCTCACCGCCACCAGCATCACCTCCTTATTGCCTTATACAGAGAATTTTAATAAACCCCAACACTGTACACTTTCTTAACTTTGCTTGCTCTCTAACCTTTCCCATCACACTTTGCTCTTCAGGCTTCCCTCTATCTCTCCTCCCCCAACCCAAGGTCCACACCCATCTGTTTTCTGTTAGGAGTTCATTTTAAGAGTGCAGTCTGGTGGAATTTGGAGTTCAGACCCCCTCGAGTGATGAGAGTCCTGGGGCTGCTGAAGGTCCCTTCATGAGGTCCCTGCCACCTCCCCCTCCTTTCCCTCCCTGTGCCCCATTCACCCTTATGCAATAACATGCATGAGTCCACATCTGCTTTCAATTCCACATTCATTTGAACTGCTCTGGGAAAGTGGAAGCTCTCACTGAAGGCCGGGGTCTTAAAGAAACAGCATGAATGCCAATAATTTTATGTATGCAGAAAAATATAATGGGGCTACCAAAAGTTTATGGCAAAATTGAATTAAAAGGTAAAAGATTTTTTCTACAAACTTGGTAAACACACACATGTGCACATACACAAGAAAATATAACCAAGTTTATTGCCATCCACTTGCTTCTGACTCATAGCCATCCCACAGGACAAAGCAGAGTGGCTCTCGAGGTTCGCAAGGCTTTCTTGAAGCAGAAAAAGCCACATCTTCCTCCTACAGAATATTTAAATCACTGTGGTGTGTATGTGTGTGTGTGTGTGTGTGCATGTGTTGCCATTAAGCTGGATCCAAATCACAGTGGCCCTAGATACAAAACGAGGCATAGCCCACCCCTACACCTATCTCAAAATTTTGCGCATGTTTGAACCCATTGTTATAACCATTGTACAAGCTATCTCACTGGAGGCCTTTCCCTTTTATTCTAGCCCCACTCCAATGTGTGTCATAATAATGAATTGTTCTTAGACTGGGGCTAGAATTAAATGTAATCCCAAAATCCATTCATATGACTATGATATACATATATATCATATATATCAATTCAAGTTTTTCATAACTCTATTGGGTTATACCTCACATATCATTTAATTTAATTAGTCAACATATTAAAAGGGCTGCCCACATCAGTTTCTGAACATTTCTTCTTGTACTCACTGTTGTTAGTTCCCATTTCCCCTTCCCATCGTCCTTAGTCATGCAATTATTAATCCAATTACCATCTCCAAAGATCTACCTATCCTGTAGCTCATATAGAGAAAATCATACAATGCACTAAAGGAAAGTAAATACACACACAAAAGATAATGACGACTAAGCTAAATATTAAAAAATCTTCCTTCAAAAAGGACAGAAAATATTAAAAATGGAAACATCTTTAAAATGTGTCAAAAGGAAGGTAAATGATAAAGTAATGCATTTGAACCTAATTATTGCTGCTATAATCAACTTTACCATGCTCTCTGTCTGATAGCAAGACATTCACCTCCCTTGACTATGGTCAGAGGGAATGCACTAGAGGCATAATCTAAGTGGGGACTCAGCAAATGGATTTCAGCCACTGTCATCCACAGTCTTTTGAAAACTAAGTTTTCACCATCCCTCTTTTGGATTTTATGATCACACTTTTGGGATCACAAAGGCTGGTGCACTTCTTCCACGTGGATTTAATTGATGCCTCACTTAAGTGGCTATTTGAAGACAAGTCTTTACCTAAGATGCTATTCTTTCTGATAACTAGACATCATCTGGTTTCTTCACTAAACT
Source organism: Nesogale talazaci (assembly GCA_004026705.1). Lineage (NCBI taxonomy): Eukaryota > Metazoa > Chordata > Mammalia > Afrosoricida > Tenrecidae > Nesogale > Nesogale talazaci. Next base: position 25,628 of record PVJH01021455.1, on the reverse strand, counting down.
TTGTTACAACACACATCTCTTCAGTGATCTCTTCATTAGAATGAGCACTGAGGGGCGCTGTGTCATAATAACAAATTGTTCTTAGATTGGGGCTAGAATTGTGATGTCCAAATCCATTCATATGACTATAATATACATATATATCATATATATCTATTCATATGACTATAATATATATACTTCACTTTAGAGACATCATTATCATGTAAAATAGAGAACATTATAAATAATGCCCAGGGCTAAAGGTAATTGCATTGACAATGTCCATTATCCGATGGTATAGAATTTAAAATGTTGTTGAGAAAAGGAAATTAAACAAGTATGAGCTGGTTATATATGAATTGTTGACTTATGTTTATTAAGCTCTTAAGTGAATGGACACTATTTACAAAAACAATGGTGGTTAAAGAGAGGGCAACCTTTCATAAACATATGTTCAAATGATTATAGGACTCATGCATGTCATAAGAAACCCAGAAGGGCATTAAAATAGCAAATATATTTTAGTTCTGGACTTGCATTCATTGGAAACCCTCAAAACAAGAGATTTGAACCAAAGTCCTACAACCACCAATTCTGTGGAGGTTCTTCCTCCTTTCTGCTGACCTTCTACTTTACCAAAGATGATGTACTTCTGGGCTGAACCTGGGTGGCATAAGTGGTTGAGTGCGGGACTGTGGCCCATGGGCTTGGTGGTTCAAATCCAGCGGCGGCTCTCAGGAGCAGCGCTGGGTAGCGCCCATGGCCACCAGAGGCAGTGATGGCAAAAAAAAAAAAAAAAAAGATGATGTACTTCAACAGGAAGTGGTCCCTACTAAAAACCTGTCCAATGTAATGTGACACAAAGTCTCGCTCTCCTTGCTTGTAAGGCTGTTCTGGTTGTCTTCTTCAGAGACAGATTTGATCGTTCCTCTGAAAACTCAGGGTATGTTCAATGTGCTTTGCCAATACCATAGCTCAAAAGCATCAGTGCTTTCCTAGCCATCCGTATTTATTCATGGTCCAGCACATATATGTAGTAAGGCTATTGAAAGTACTATGGTTTGGGGCATCTTGATACTCAAAACAACCCTTTGCTCTTCAACATTTTCAAGAAATCGTCTGCAGGGTAAGTCATAAAGTATTGCTACAAAACCATAGAAACCTTTATTTAGAAAAAAATGTGAGCCTGCTGTTTCTCAACATAACTTCTATCCGGGTCTACTCATTTATCGATGCATTATTTCACCTCACTAAAAATTTCCAGAAGAATTCTGTGCTCTGTGATTTGCAAAACATGTCAAAACAGCAATTTTGGCATCCTTGAAGGATTCAAATCCTGTACCTTTGAAAAGCTCTTCGAGTTGGGGGCGTGAAAAAAGGCTGAGAGGTCAAGATCCGGGGTGGTGAGTACAGTTTCTCTACCCACCTCCTCTTCCACTGCCCCCATCCCCAAATGCTCACAGGACATCCATGGCTGCCCTTGAAGAATGAACAGATACATTGTTGTGAGGAAAAAGAATGCTTAGTATAACTTTGCAGGCATATTCCCCACTGATGCCATTTTCAATTCTTTTTATACTTCTTCACAATAAGCCTTAATAATTAACTAGCGCCTCTCAAAGAAAACTACTGAGATGATGCCCCTTACTAGTGGTATCATCTTCTGAACTGACTTCTTTGTCATGATTTTAATTGACCCAGTAGATATTAGTAATAGAGAGAATCAACATGTGTTCATTTCATCTACTCTCTAGAAACATCTTGCATGTGCATGCTCTGGATAACTTAATTGCCATCAGAGTCATAGGTATGAGGGAAAGGAGGAGAGAATGTAGGAGGTATTTACTTAAATTGGTCATACAGATGACTCATTCATTGAAGACATTCATTCAAGAATATTGTTGATTTATTTTCACAAATTTTATATAGAATATGTGTTTGCTATGCCCCAAATATTTATGGAATAATTATACCTTAATATATACCTGTGTACATACTTTACTTATTGCCTACATATTGATACAATGTATAATATGTTAGTGAAAGTAATAAAGCAAAATACACTATTTGTGTGTATATATATTATACACATATACAATATATATCATTCATATATCATATATTTTATAATATGTTATTCACAATATTAGATTCTAAAGTATTGCTATAGGAATTCCAGTTTATCAACATATGTGTTTCTTCAAAATAAAACATGTTTGAACCTGTCAGAACAATCAGCAGTTGCCTGCAGACAAGAACTCTTCACGATACACCTGTCAGTCTTCTTAGGTTCTCAATAAATAAAGGTCCAATCATAATAGTGGCTTCTGAGAGAATCTGGGCCAGTTAAATTCAAGGCAAAGAGGTAAGTTCAAAAGACATTGACCCTGTTTGGGGGGCTCGGAAGGGTTAATCATGATAGATTTTATTGAAGAGCAAAGTATTCTTAACAAAATTGAAAATGTAAGTTTCAAGAAATTGAAAATATCCAGGAAATTTCATTTTGGGATTTTTTTTATCATGACACTGCACCTTATCATTCTTCAAGAGTAGCAAGGAAACTTCTTTTTGTTCCCCAAAGAACATTCCAAAGCAACACAATTTGACTCCCTTGAGGATATCAAAACTGTTTTTTAATACGATGCAAATCAAAGATCACATCATTAGTCAGGGAAGGGTTAGAGAAGATGGAAACACTGCCTTATGAAGCATATAGACCTTGATGGAGAACTTAAAAACAAACAACAAAACTCCCAACCATTGAGTCAATGACAACTCAGAGTGTTCCCATAGGGACAGGGTAAAACTGCCTTTGTAAGTTTCTGAGACTGTAACTCTTTATGGAAATAGAAAGTCTGATTTTCTCCCACAGAATTAGTTGGTGGTTTTGAGCTACAGTTAGTATTCCAACCCATAACCACGATGCCACTAGGAAGATGGAGACCAGGGAACAGATTTTTTTGAGTTCACATCTTTCCTTATCAGCTTACTAATTGTGTGTACTAGGAAAGTTTCTTAGTCTTTCTTGTATACATGTATGTATATATATAGTATATATAAAATGATGTTAGCTAACTCATAGGGGTCTTGGATTATATTAATATACCATTCATTGAAAAGTGTTTAGAAAATGCTATCAAGTTGTGAGAAGTTAAGACATGTTCAGTGTTTAATGTGAGCAATGCCAGATATATCTTCTAAGAAGATTATGGTAAGAGCTGTAAGAGTCCACAGTAAATTTAATTTTTTTGAAAAATAGGTTGAAAAAGTAAAATGAAGAATTGAGAAGTAGAGTTCATTAATGGAAAAAGATAATGAGATTCTCTCATTCTGGCTCAGGACAACATTACAAGAGAGTTCCAGAAAGAATTTCTGAAGGGTAAAAATAAGTAGAGTTGCCATAGATTCCATAACAGTTATCAACTTTCACTTTTTCATTGAGCTTTAGGAAATGAAAGATTTTTTTCATTCGCAATGTTAATTAATTTACTACTTCCACAACAAACTCTACATGCAGGTCTCTATTGTAAAAAGATAGAATTTTTATGTAGAGTGAACTCTAAAGTCCTTTATCCAATTTTAAAATTAATGTCAAAACCAAGTACATTTAAAGTGATGTCCTATAGCTTTGGACATGTCTTTGGATCTTGAGTATTAAGAGAAACTTTCTGTTTAGTAAAAAGTTCATAGAACAATGCTTCTTGCTCTTAATAATTTTCTAGCTACCCCTTGAAGAATTGTTATGATTTCTGAAATAATTTTATTATGACTATCACTCCTTATCCCAAACCTCTCACTTTAACCTACAATTGATAAAGTGGAAAAGGATTACAAAGATTTATAGATAAAAACCAAAATATTTGCCTAACCCTGAGACCTGTTAAATAATCAACTACTTTCCCCAAATTCATAGAAATTTTAAAATCAATAGCAATGGACTCGGTTTTTCATGTGAAGTCCACTAAATCAGAGGTTCTCAGCCTATGGGTAATGACCCCTTCAGGGATTGAACGACCCTTTCATGTGGGTCAACTCATTCATAGCAGTAGCAAAATTACAATTATGAAGTGGCAACAAAAATAATTCTATGGTTGGGGGTCACCACAACATGAGAAACTGTATGAAAAGGCCGTGACATTAGGCACATTGAGAACCACTGCCTTAAGGGAAAATGTGATGGACCCCCAGCATCAATGATGGTCAATTTGGAGAAGATGTCATCATATAGCATAAAATTATTGCTGACTCAAGTAACAGAGAAGCAATATAAGTTGGAAAGCATAGACATTATAAGATGGGACCCAAGTTGAAATATCTGATTCATTGTTTTCTCACTTTGGTAATTTGCATAGCAAAATCAACTTTCCTCTATTGGTTAGAATCAGAAGCATATCAACTAACAAGAGCAATAGCAGAAACTAAGATAATGTATATTTACAAGCATATGTATTTTAATAAGCTATGTGAAAATAATTGAAATAATGCTTATTAGAAACTTTGAAAATAACCAGTGTCTGTGTTAAATGGATGCTTCCTGTGGTAGTTAGATAATTTTATGTCGACGTGAATATGTAAAAAAATGTAGGGTGAGAGTCAAACCTGTCCATCAAGCTGCGGGCTGACAACTCCATGATGGTAGAAAAGTGTGGCACACTGGGAGGAGCAGTTTCCATCCGCCTTGCCTTCCTGACTGCTGGGGCTGGGATACTGACTCTAAGAGCTACTTGAGCCCTGCCCATGTTTCCAATAACCTTGGATGTACAAAATTCTGCAGCTTCTGGCCTATGATCTTCCTGCATTCTGCATCATTGCATGTGAATTTGTAAGTCTGAAAAGGGACTTATGGAATAGTATCAGACTTAAGGACTTGACTTGGACTGGGCTTGGATGCTTTCTTGATATATACGTCCTTCTTGATATAAGGCTCTTTCTTTCTTATACATATAATAGTGTCACCAGGTTTGTCAGCACACTAACTGTCATTACAGGAAAAATAGGATAACATAGTAGAAAGAGCATAGTATTGAAATAATTTAGGTAGAGTTTCATTGACATATTATAGATTACTGTGTGATCTTGAGCTCATTTCAAAAGGCATTAATAATGGCCTGGTATGACTATAATATGAATTATAGATAATTATATAATATGTATGTATGAGTAAATTAGTGATAGATAGATTAAATAGATAGTTGGTCTCTGGAATATTGTAGGAGCTTTGTCTGAGTAGATATTATTATCCCCATAGACAGAGCAGAAGAGCAGTTTCAGTATTAGTCCTACCCTTAGTTTATTAGGACCTACCATCAGCAATAACTATCCCTCTGGGAAACCACTGGATGCTCATACTCCAGGAACAGAAGACCCCAGCTAAATAGAAAGGCGGGAGAACTTTATTGATAGGGGAACTTAAAATTGTAGAATACTTGTAGCTGCATATACTTGGAAAGAAATAATCTTTAAAAAAAGAAAAAGAAAATATCACTGCCAAATATATTTCTCCAACCTGTGGGCCCTTGTTTTGCTATTCTGTTGAAATCTTTTAATATACACAGTGTTTTATTTTTAATAGATACCATTCATATATTTTATCCTCCACTAGGTGTGGTTCCTTTGTTATATCTGGCAGTGCATGTATAACCTTTTACATACCCTTTTGCCCTTAGGTTTGTCCAAACTTCCTCATTGATGGTCCTGATCACTTTGCAATTTATATTTAAGCCTCTGGTCCACATTGAACTAGTTTTTGTACATAGGGTGAAGTATAGGTCCTGTTTCATGCTTATGCAGATAGATATCCAGCTTTCCCATAGCCATTTGTTGAAGAAGGCATCTCCTCCCCACTTAATGTTCCTTAGTCTTTTGTGAAAAGTCAGTTGTCTTTAGGTGAATGCTTTTATTTCTAGTTTTTTGTCCTGTTCCTTTAGTACATGTATTTATCATTCTAAGTTGTGCAGACAACCACAGGGGTCCAGTAGGTTTTGAGGCCAGGTAGTGCAAGACCACCTTTTTATTCTTCTTTTTGTAAAGCTCTTTGCACAACAAGGCTTCTTACCTCTCGATATGATGTTGTTAATTTTTCCATTTTTTTAAAGAATGGTGTTGGGAATTTGGATCAGGATTGCCTTGAATTTGTAGATAGTTTTAGGTACTATTGACATTTTCACAGTATTGAGTCTACCTATCTATGAACACAGGATAGTCTTCCATATGTGTAAGTCTCTTTGGTTTCTTGTATTAATGTTCTGTAGGATTTTTTTGTACAGGTCTTTTGCTTCTTTAATTAGGTTCATTCTTAAGTATTAAATTTTTGAGTGGATATAGTGAATGGTATCATTTTTCTGATGTCTTTTTTTTTTCTTGATGTCTTTTTTGGATATCTGAGCACTAATATACAGGAGTCCAAATTAATTTATTTGTTAATCTTGTATGCTGCTACTTTACTAACTTTCTCAATTGTTTCCAGCAATCATATTGTGGTGCCCTTGCGGTTCTCTCTATATAAAATAATATCACCTGCAAATGGTGAGAGTTTCATTTCTTGATTGCTAAATTGTATTGCTTTAATTTCTTGTTGTCTTATGGTTCTGGATAGAACTTCCAGCACAAGGTTGAATAAGAGTGGCACTAGGGCCATCCTTGCCTGGTTCCTTTTTTCAGTGCATGTGCTTTCAGATTTTCCTAATTTAGTGTTGGCTTTCTATATATGGCCTTTATTTTGTTGAGAACATTCCCTTCTATTCCTATCTTATTGAGTGATTTCATTAAGAATGGGTGTTTAGAAAAAAGTATGCGTGTTAAATACTGCCAAACGATTTTATACATCAATTGATATAATTATGAGGTTCCAAATATCTTGTTTATTGTTTGCCTCATTTACATTAATTGCTTTTCAAATATTAAGCATTTTTAATACCTTGTATGAATCCCACCTGGTCATGATGCATTATTTTTTCTGATATGTTGTTGGGTTCTATTAACCAGGATTTAGTTGAGAAATCTTGCAAAGAGGCCTTTAAGGTGAACCAGCAGATACAAAACATAGATTCAGGAATGGATTTTGGGATCCCACTTAATCCAATCTCCAGCTTAAGAACAATTCACTCCTGAGATAGGGTCCTGCATGACGCTTGCCCTCATGAAGGAAATATGGAAGATATGTGTACTATAGCAAAATATGGTGTAGAAATTAGATTGCAGGGCTGAGCCCCAGTGGCGTAGTGGTTGTGTGCGGGACTGCAGCCCACAGGGTTGGCAGTTCAAATCCGGCAGCAGCTCTCCAGGAGCAAGACTGAGTTTTCTACTCCCACCAGGGGGCAGTGATGCCACTCAAACAAACAAACAAACAAAAAAAGAAATTAGATTGTGCAGAGTTATCATATGGAAAAGTGTTGAGGTCTTAAAGACTTGTTTCAAACAAGTAACTATCTAAGTGAGACACCAACTAAGGCCACTTGGAAGAAGTACAGCGACATTCAAGATCCAATGACTGTAAATTATATAATCAAAATTCAAAGAAGGAAATAGTAACAGAGTTAACTTATGAGATTCTGGTGTGCATAAAATTATGGATGACAATGGAAGCCTAATATGTATTTGTAAGATCTACACAGGGAATAAGTGTCCGGTGATTTCCCTATAATCATAATTGAGGAAGGGGAATAACATGGTGATCAGACAGAGTATTTAAATTTGACTATTGTAGATTAGAATGATGAATCTAACTTAAATGGTTAAAATCATGTCACATGATTTCCCTTTTGATATACTTTGTGCTTAATCTGGTATTTAATAATTGTGTGTTTTTTATTCATATTGGGGTTTATCTCTGTTCATTTTGTTTCACTTTGTTTCTCTATGTTATGTATTGTTTCTCTATGTTATGTACTTTCTATGTTTTCCACAGTATCTAAAGAGACAGTACCTAGAATAAAAGTCTGTGGAAATTATGGTGGGGGAAGTAGAGAGGCCATGGGGGGTTGATATCAAGAATTTTAAAAACGGAAAAAAATGTCTTGAAGCAGTGGTAACAATTGTATAACACTGCATGACATGATGTAACTATGATATAGCATGATGTCTGGATTAGGTACTAATAAAGGTTTGAAAGAAATAATAATAATAATAATAATAATAATAATAATGATTTCTCTTTTTAAAAAACTGGTCTTGTCTCAAGGATCCAGAAAAGGAACCTATTTTTCCCTCCTAACAAATGAGGAAGAGAAATAGTTGGCCAAGACAGAAGGGAGAAAGAAATGCACGTCTTCTATTAAATATTTTTAAATGAATTGTGAGAATCTTCTAAAGTTATTTCAAATAGATAAACTATTAAACAGAAATAGATATTTTTGCTGTACTGATTAGAAAGACCTAGAGAATGGCTAATGCATTTGAGTTCCATGCAAGGAGCTGACTCCTGTATACATGCCTATGTAGCCATCTCCCTTTCTAGAATAGCTAATACATCTTATACACGCGTACCAATTTCCTCATTTACCAAATCATTGGATGCAAATAGATATTTTCTTTTCAAAGAAAGTTTTAATTTTGTAAATTAAGTGAGGGCTTATATTTCAGATATTCAACTTTGTGTTCAACGTCAAAACCACCAATCAACTCACCATAATACTTTACTCTTCACCCACTCCCTGATTGCTCTTTTCCCTGAAGTCTATATATAGAAGGACTTTAGAGTACTCCTTAAAAGTTGGCATCCCCAAAGCCTATAATATACTCCACTCCCATTGCCTGGTTGGAAAATATAAGGGCTATTTTCTATTAATTTTGCATCAAACTGAAATTATTCCGGCATTGATTCTTGTTTTGATCAGTTTTCATAACTAATTAATAGCAATCACAATTAAAATCTGTTCATTTTTTGAAACATTAAAATAATATGAAATCACATTAGTAATAATAATTACCACTTCATAAATTCTTAATGTGCCACAGTATTCTGTGTGTTTTATGAGCATTAACATATTAATTCTCATAACAATCTATAGATCTATATAATCAAAGATAGACCTATTGTCATCAATAGGATAACCCTAGAGGTCAAAGTCACCACTTGACTGTCAGTTTGTGACACTATGGTGGGTTATATATTGCTGTGGTACTGGAAGCTCTGTCACTGGTATTTCAAATACCAGCAGTGTCACACAATGTGAAAAACTTCAAACCAAGCACAGATTATGAGGAAAGAAGAAGCTGTCCACTTCAAAACAATTAGCTACTGAAAACTTTATGAATAGCAGCAGAATCCTGTGGAACCCTGTCAGGCATAGTGCCAGAATATGACCTTTCAGTTGGGAACACATTCAGAATATGCCTGAGGAAGAGCTGTCTTCGCATCATACAGCTGACATAATGGTGTGGATGGAGTAAAGCCTTCAGGATCTTCATTTCCTGATAGGACACATCAAAAATGAGAATAAATAGGTGTAAACATCTGTTAGTAATTGGAACTTGGAATGTAGGAAGCATGAATCTAGGAAAATTATGGGATCAAAAATGAAATGGAAGGCATAAAGACCCATATCCTAGGCATTACTGAACTCGTATGGATTGGTTTTAACCATTTTTAATCAGGCAATTATATGGTTTACTATGCCAAGAATGACATATTCAAGAGACAAGAGGAATTATGTATAACTCATTGTGAAAAGGGACACTTCAGGATCTTTTATCTGTGATAGAATATCTATCTACACATATGGAACTCCAATGAATACAACTATTATTCAAATTTATACACCCACCACTAAGGCAAGTGATGAAGAAATTAAAGAACTCTACCAAGTTCTTCAGTCTGAAATTGATCAAACATATAATTAAGATGCATTGATTACTGGCGATTGTAATACAAAAATTGGAAACAAAGGGATAAAGAACAGTAGTTAGAAAATGTGGACTTGGTGATAGAAATGACACTGAATATTGCAAGATAGAGTTTTTCAAGACCAGTGACTTCTTCATCACATACCTTTTTGCAATAACTCAAACAGTGATGTGGATTCTTCCAGATGGAACACACAGAAATCAAATTGACTCCATCTGTGGGAAGACACAAAGGAAAATTTCAGTATCAGCTACTAAAACAATGGCAAGAGCCGACTGTAGATCAGACTATCCACTATTCACATGCAAGTTAAGGTTGAATCTGAAGAAAATTAAAACAAGTTCACAAGGGCCACAAAAAAAAGTGATCTTGAGTGTGACCCACCTGGTTTTTGAGAACATCTCAAGAACATAATCTAATGAACTGAAACCTAAAGACAGAAGCCTTGCTGAGCTGTAGCATGGCATCCCAAGCATCATTTGTGAAGAAAGCAAAAGGTCATTAAAAAGACTGGAAAGAAAAAAAGATCAGGAAAATAAGGGGGGGGAAGGTGGAGTCAGAAGACTCTAAACCTGTTCTTGATCATACAGTCATTAGGGCAACTGGAAGAAATGGTGAAGTAAAAGAGCCTAAGATAAGGCAAAGAAAATTAGAGTGAAAGTGCAAAGACAAAAATTTAGAAAGCCAAAAGAGGAAGAATGGGCTGAAAGAAGAGAAATTTCAAGTGTCAAATTACAATATTGAAAGATTCTATGGGCAAACTATTCATGATGCAGCAAGTACAAAAGTAGCTGACTAGACTACAAAGAGTTGCCGAACCAAACAGAACTAATTAACTTGCAATCATTTCAAGGAGTAGTATATGATCAAGAACCAATTGTACTTTAAGAATAGGATATACTAAAGACATTAGCCAAAATCAAGGTCCCAGGAATCAATAGAATACCAATTGTGAGAAGTCTCAGTAAGCTGATATAGCACTGGAAGCCCTCCTTGTTCTATGCCAGGAATTTTGGAAGATAGCTCCCTGGTCAACTAACTGGGAAGAGATTTATATTTGTACCCATTACAATGAAAAGTGAACCTACAGAATACGTAAATCATAGAATAGTATCATTGATATCACATGTAGGTAAAATTTTGCTAAAAGTCATTCAACAATATTTTCAGCAGTATATTGACAAATAGCTGTTAGAAATTCAGGTCAAACTAAGAAGAGGCCATGGAACAAGAGATATCATTGCTGACATCAGATGAATTTTGGCTGAAAGCAGAGAAAACAAGTTTACAGGTGCTTTATTGACTATGAAAAGGCATTTGACTATGTGGATCCCAACAAACCTTGAGAAGAATGAGAATCCAAGAACATTTCATTGTACTCACATAGAATCTGTATATGAATCAAGAAGCAGGTGGATGAGGAAAACTGCATAATGATGTTCTCACCATATTTATTCACTTTGTAAACTGAAAAATTAATGATTATATAAAAAGTGATGTGGCACCAGGATTTGAGAAAGGTTTCCTAACAACTTGTGATTTGCAGATAACACAACTTTCTGTGCTGAAAAGAGGGAAACTTGAAGCACTTGCTAGTGAAGATCAAGAAATGCAACTTTCACTATGTTTTACAATTTAATGTAAAGAAAACCAAATTTCTTACAACTGATTGATTAAGAGACTAAAGTTTCAAAATGTTGTCTTTCTTGGATCCACCATCTCCTGGAAGCAGAGTAGTCAAGAAATTAAATGACACATTGACTTGGCTATATCTGCTGCACAAGGTCTCTTTGCACTGCTGAAAAGCAAAAATGTTACTTTGAGGACTAAGGTCTACCTGATCCAAGCCTTGATTTTTTTTTCAATATGCCAGTGAAAGTTGGACATAAGGAGGACCAAAGAAGGATCAATGCATTTGAATTATTCAAAAACCATTGAAAGTATCTGACTGTCACGAGAACAAGCAAATCTGTTTCGAAGGAGTTCAGCCAGAGTAATCCTTAGAGTCAAGGATGATGAGACTTCATGCTAAGTACTTTGGACATGTTATCAGAAGGGATCAGTCCTGGAAAGTGATATCATGCTTTGCAAAGCAGAGGGGCAGGCAAAAAGAGAAAGAGCCTCAAAAAGACAGGTTGATTGTGTTGCTGTAATGATGGTGAGGATGGCATGGGAACTGGCATTCTTTTCTATTGCTGTATTCAGAATTTCTGTAAGTCAATAGATTTGATGGCGTCTAAGCAAAGCAAAAACATGCTGTCCACTTGTGATATTCAGCGTTGGCAGAATGAAGAGACTAAGACAAAAATCATCACCACAGATTTGTTTAAAAAAAGAAGATAAAATCCAATACTGTATCATGATTAAAAACTTGTAGGAAATGAGAAATAACAAATGGAAATTACCTCAACCTGAAAACAGGCATCTACGAAAAGCTAAGAGAAGCATACTTAGAGGTGAAAGAGTGCATACTTTTCCCTTGAGATCAGTGCAAGATCAGTATGTCCATCCTCATCACTTCTATTAAGCACTATACTACAGATTCAGAGGAGAGCCAAAGGAAATTTGTCTTTATTCTCAATTATAGGACTATTGGCATCTTGTTGCTTTTTATGATAGACTCTATGTAAAATCTTATAAAACTAATAACTTATTTAGGGAGTTAGTAAGATAGATTAACATTAACATTAAAAAGCCAATTATATCTGCACCACACTACAACAGTCAGAAATTACAATGTATGAACAAAACAAATTTCAAAACATATAGACTAAATAAAACATTTAGAAATAAATTGGTAAAAAAAAATATGCAAGGCTTTTACCCAGAAAGTATAATGCATATCTGAAAGAAGTCAATAAAATCCCAAATAAATGGAAAGTTATACCTTTTTGCTGGTTAAAAGGGTCAACATGGATAAGCTATGCAATCTCCCCAAATAGATCTGTTATACAGTACAATCAAAACTTCAATCTTTTCTATTATTGTTGTTTTGGCAAAAACTGTTAAACTGATTTTACAATTAATATGAAAATACAAAGGATCGAGGACACACAAACATTTTTGAAGAAAACAAATTAAAGGCCTTAATACCACTTGATTTAAAACTATTATTATAATCTGATAGCAATCCAAATAGTGTAGTATTAGCATCAAGTCAAACGGATCAAAAAATAGACAGAATAGAGTCTAACATTGCACAAATATGAGCAACCCATTTAAAGTAAGCTACAAGGAAATTCAGTGGAAAAAAGGATGATCACTTCAACAAATTGTATTGGAATAACTGAATGTTAATATATAAAATTAAAAAAAATAACAAGTCAATCTATGCTGGTGTTAGGTGCCATCAAGTTGTCTCTGACCTTTAATAACCCCAGACACAACAAAACAAAACACTGCAGGGTCCGATGCAACCATTGTGTCGATCTATTTCATTGAAGGTCTTCCTCTTCCTTGCCACCCCTCCACTTTACCAAATATGCTGTCCCTCTCCAAGGCCTGGCTTCTCCTGACAATACATCCAAAATATGTGTGACTGCATCTTACCATCCTTAATCCTAAGAAGCACTCTGGCCTTACTTCTTCCAATACAGGTGGTTGCCCTTTCAACCATCAATGGTACTTACAATATTCTTCTCTAGTACCCCAATTCAAACGCATCTATTCTTCTTTAGTATTGCTTATTCAATGTCCAATTTACATGTACATATGATGCAATGACGAGTACCATGGCACCGATCAGGTGCAGCTTAGTCCTGAGAGAAGCATGTGTCCTCTTCAATACTCTAAAGAGGACTTATGGTGCAGCTTACCTGATACATATGTCTTTTGCTCTTTTGATGGTTTCATGAGCTTTGGTTGTGGATCCAAGTAAGACAAAATCCTTGACAACTTCACACTTTTCTCCATTTATCATGATGTTATTTAATGGCCCAATAGTGAGGATTTGGGTCTTCCTTACATCGAGTCATAATCCATAAGGAAGATTACAATCCTTGATCTTCATCAAGAGGTGCTTCAATTCCTTCTCACTTTCAGTAAGCAGACATGTTATCTGCATCCCACAATTTGTTAATAAGCTTTCCTCCAAATTCTAGCGCTGCACTCTTCATATAACCCAGCATCTCCGATGATTTACTCACATATAAATTGAACGAGTATGGTGAGAGAATACAAGCCTGATGCACATACTCCATGGTTGCAAGTCATGTGTCATTCTCTTCTTGTGTTTGCACAGAAGCCTCCTGATCTCATGTGCGCTTTCCAAATGAGCATAGAGAAGTGTTCTGGACTCCCCATTCTTCTCAAGGTTATCCAGTGTATTACGCTCCTCCACACAGTCAAATGCCTTGGCATAGCTGACAGAACGTAAGTAAGCATCTTCCTGGTATTCTCTGTTTTAAGAAAATATCCATCTGATATCAGCAACGACATTGTTCTAAGCCCTCTTCTGAATCTGGCTTTAACTTCTGGCAGTTCCTTATCAATATCTACTGCAAGCACTGTTGAATGATCTTAACTAAAAATTTACTTGTATGTGATATCAACAATGCCCTGTGTTCTACAGTTTGAGTATTCTGTTGGGTCACCTTACTTTGGAATAAGTGCAAATATGGAACTCTTCCAGTCAGTTGGCCAAGTAGCTGTCTTCCAATTTTCCCAGAATAGATCAGTGAGTGCTTCCAGTGCTTCTTCATCTTGCTGAAACAATTCAATGGGCCTTTCCTCCATTCTGGGAGGCTTGTTTTCAGCTAATGCATTCAATACAGTCTGAACTTCTTCGTTCAGCATCATTGGTCCATGCTCACGTTACCTCCGGAAATAGTGGACTTTCAATTAGGTTTTTCTGGTACTGTGACTCTGAGTATTCTTCTCATCTTTTCTTAACATTTCCTGCATCATTCAATACATAGTCTGTAGAATCTTCCTAAAACCAACCTATAACCCATATTATATAAACATTAACTCAAAATAGATCATATATAAAATATATGAAATGTTGGCGCAAAACATAAAAGCAAATCTTTTTATAAACAAAATTCACATTTTATTTAGATTGATAAACTGTACAAAATTGATTTTCTTCACCAAAAATACCAGTAAGATTTCCTTTGTTATTCCCAAGTAAACCACAAAGCATTTAATGTTGTGGGTCTTTCCAGGTTTTGCTTATAAATCAGGACGAGGCAGTGGATCTGGTCATGGGAAAGGCAAAAGAAGAGGGAACATCAGTCATCAGTGTCCATGCCCTCCGATTCTGGGTTGACCATGAGACAGTGAGTTCGGCAGGGACCTGCTCAAAAGTGGAGGACAGTGTCGGCTCAGAAAAGGGATGTCCACAGCGGCAACCAGGCGTGGAACCATTCGATCTCCCATTGTGACTTGTTCCTTTAGGGTCAGTGGATAAGGACAAAATCTACACTGAGATTCTTGTCTGGGAGCTGAGTTTGTCTCACTCTTGTAATTCCTCCAATTGCCCACTATAGATTTTTAACATTAACTCCCACTAAGTCAAAAATTAGTCTTCAGATTCATTGTTACATTTACTAAAATGCATTCCCCACCCCTCCAACATCTCCGCCTCAAAGTTTATTTCTTGAAAGAACTGTAACTTAATACCTGATCGTGGGATCCAGTGATAAGAAATGTGCTAAGTGACTTCATTGAAACAATTTCAGAGGGCCACCAGAGATCAGGCCACTTTCACACTATCTTCTGGAAGAGCAGATACCGGTATATCTTCAAAGAGGGACTATTTTAAATAGGCAGGTTTTCAGTGGTTAATGTATTTGAGGCTTACAGGCAAATCACTTATAATTAGTGATTAAGTGTGACCTAGTAGACCCACAGCATAATTTTCCTCCAAATGGCAAACATAAGGGGGAAAAAAAAAACCAAAACAGCTTAGATAGTCTCTTGGGTATTTGCAATAGTTAGTGAGTTACTTGTAGGAAGCTCGGATTTAGTTGTATAGAGTTTGATGTATGTATCTACCATTAAATCCAGATCGTGTTTTAGATCAAAATTGATGTTAAGCAAAGCCAAGTTACTTGACCTTTGGTCTGTCAAAGTGTTCCTCAGCTATGCTTTGAGATGCTTCTGCCCATTTTCATAGCACTCAGTCTCAAACTTCCTCTCAGGAAGGATACACGGGACCTTCAGCCAAGCACACACATTGGGAAAGAACTTGACGTCAGGCAGGTGGTGGACGGAAGCTCTATGTCTTTTGCTTGGTGCTTCCACTTAATTCTCCTGCAATGAAGCTCTGCTGACAGCATGTCAGGGTTGGGTAAGTCCCTTCTGTACATGTCAGCATGGTGTTCCACCGATGTATTGAATTTGAGCTGTCCCATGACAGAGGGGACCAGAGGTAAGCATTAAGAGCTCTGAGGTGCTGTTCTGAGAAGATATCTTTCAGTTCCTGGATTATGTGTTCCACAACTGGGACTCTGAGCATTTCTTTATAGTAACTTTCAGAGGTGAGCTGAGAATCCAGGTTACCTTGCTGAGCTCTTCGGAATTTCCCAGGGAGTTTCATTTGAATATCAAGCTTTGTTGTCAAATTTGTGGCTTCTTCAAACCAAAATTCATATTTTCCATCACCTCATTCAGGGAATGTAGCACTGCAGTCAGACTGCTGGCTCTGCAGAAGACATCGGAGGTCTGCCCCTGGAGGTTTTTCCCAAAGGCTCTGGTAAAAGACAAGACATTCTTAAGAACAGCAATGGTAACAATAATATCAAAGTCCGTGACTGCACTAGAGATTACAAATGCTCGGGCAACTACACAGTTATTCCATCTGACATGCGTGTCATTGTTCATGCTATGTAAACATAAAACAAGTGCTTGCAGCAGGTCCACTAAAATTTCAAAAGCACCATGCCTGCCTGTCCATTGAGAATGGCAGACGTCCTGGAGCTCATTGCCCTTGCTTCATTGTTCTGAAACAGGACCGAAATTACGTTGTCGAGTTCTAAAAGCAGTTGTGGTGATCGATGGAAGAAAGCACAAAGTTCTTCATGGTTCCCAATGCAACAGCTACTCCCATAACTGGCCCTGATTTTGCCAACCACATATTTAAGGCACAGGAAGAGCAGAGTGTGTCGATGGCCTAAGGATATTTCTCTAAACGTCTAGAAGCAACCACTTTCATCTTGGAAGAGAACCCACTAGACACGATGTAAGCCTGGCCACGGCAGTACTCCATGTTCAGTCCCCACTTCTCCGTCATGGTGGTGTGAAATTTCACAGCCAGAATCTCTGCATCTGCTTCGTAAGGGAGGAAGCGCATGAATTCTTCTCTCAGGTTATGAGCCTCATCGACAAACCTCACTAACATGGGCAGGTGCTCCTCCCCAGCTATGTCCACCATGTCAGGGATAATGGAGAAGAAGTGGGAGTCTCTCACTTCCCGGAGAGTTTCCTCCCGGATGCAGCTCTCGCAGATCTCCAGCATCTGTTTCTGCTGGGTTTTCGAACAGAACAGCGTGTTCACCGCTGTTGTCTCAAAGCGCTTTCTCAGAACCTCTTCCCCAGAGTTGATCCGGCACTCCAGCAGAGCTTGAAAGTTATCAGGCGTGAGGAGTCTTTCTGGGATTTCGTCAACCTCATGTCCATCCAGAGGTATGTTTTGTTTTCCCATAAGAATCAAAATTTCAAATAAAGATTTTAAGTATTCTTTGTTTGCCTTCTCCTCAAGGGTTAAAGGTAAGATGTCCTCATCCTGTTCTTCACCCCCTTCTTCTGCGCTGAGGTTCTAGAAAGTGCTGTTGTTTGTTTCCTTATGTTTTTGTTCCTGTTCGGAAGTTTCATCAATTTTTTTCTGTTTCAGTGTCCTGACTTCATCTTCACTCAATTCTTTTTTTTTTTTTTTTTGGCATCACTGCTCTCCAGTGGTGGGAGTAGGAGGCCCAGCCCCACTGCTGGAATTGAACCTCCGTCCCAGTGGGCCGCAGTCCCGCGCACAACCACTACGCCACCGGGGCTCATCCCTTCACTCAATTCTTTCATTCTTTTTCTGTGTCTACTATGTGGATTGTTCAGATGACTGGTAAGATCAAATATGGTTGGTATAGCATTATCTCGCAGAACTGTCCTATAAGGACTAGTTCGACAGATCATAGAGGTCTCAAAGTGTTTGGCACATAACCGATAATGTTTATTAAGCTGGTCGGGTGTTTTATCTTCTAAGTCGGGTATTTATCTTCTACAATTCTCCACCCACTTCTGGCAGCTGGCCGGATCCCGCGGGAAGCTGAAGAAGGCCAGATCGGACTGCGTGCTCTTCCGCGTGCAGTTGGGGGCAGCGCAGAAGTTTGGCATCGTCGCCCGCCCGCCGGCTGGCCGAGCTCTCCCTAACCCATCTCTTCAGGGCCGCCCGCCCGCCCGTCGGGGCCAGGGAGGGGAGCCAGGCCGGCCTGCCGGCTCGGCAGGACCGGCGCGCCGAGCAAAAGCAAATCTTTATGACCATAGGTTACACAGATTTCTTAATTGTGATGCCAAGGACACGATCCATAGCAGAACAGATTGATAAATCTTATTAAAATCATCTACGTCTGAAAGTCACTTTTAAGAGAATAAAAATGTAGTCCATAGACAAGGAGAAACATTTGCATATCATATATCTAATAATAGATTTGCATCCAGAAGAAAAAACCCCAAAAACTAATAATATTAAAATGCCCATAAAAATTAAGAACTGAACCAAATAACATAACACACATGGAAAATGAGCACATGAAACAACCCTCAAAACCACGAGTTATTGTTATCGTTAGGTACGATTACATGGGTTCCAACTCATGACCAGAACGAAATATTTCCTGGTCCCTGCCATCCTCACGTTCATAATGTCTGAGCCCAATGGTGCAGCCACTGCAATCTGCATCATTTCATTATTTTCCTTCTGCGAGTGTCTTCAGGGTCTGATCTCACCCAACAACATGCCCAAAGTACAAAAGTGAAAGTCTGACCATCTGTACTTCCTAGAAGCATTATGTTTGTACTTCTTCCAAGACAAAATTGTTTATTCTTCTGGAAGTTCCTGGTACTTGGAATATTCTTAACCAGCTTCATGGTTCAAATGCATCAATTCTTCAGAATTTCTTATGCAATGTGGAACTATCACATGTGTAGGAGGTAGTTGAGAATTCCATGGCTTTGGTCAGGTGCGCCTTAATCCTTTAAGTGACATACTTGCTCTTTAACATTTTAAGGAGGTCTTGTGTAACAGATTTATTCAATGTAATTACATTGTTTGATTTCTTGACTTATGCTTCCATAAGCATGAATTGTAGATGCAATTAATTTAAATTGACAATTTAGATATTTTAAATTGCCATTTATCATGTTATCTGTTAGTCTAGTTGTGAAAATGTTAATTTTCTTTGTATTTGCATATTGAACTCTACAATCCTTGATCTTAATTAGCAGGCATTTTTCCTTATTGAAAAATCTCAGGTAGTAAGGAACAAATACTCTGTTAGCTTCTTTATATAAATTTTTAGATATTGAAAAATATGATTTTATCTTTGGTTGCCTGGAGCTCAAATTGGAGGAAATATATGGAGAAGCCAAAGGGAAGAATTACATAGAGAGAAGAGAATAATTTTGTAAATTATGGATTCTTTTATGAGCTTGATTTTGATGATGGCTTCATGGGTATACAAACGTGTTAGGCTCAAGTAGCAAAATGTGAGAAAGAGAGAGAGAGAGAGAAAGAGAGAGAGAGAGAAAAGGCTGGGGTTGTGGGGATATAAGGAAAATGGCTCATAGAGCTGTAGAAGTGGCAACTAACATAATACATACATCAAAACCAAAATCACTTTCCAGCAAATTCAATTAAATTATCAGATAACAAATAATTTTGATTACTAAGTTTCTTTTTCAAATAGAAAAGAAAGCAAAAACCACCCAATTATTTAACAAAAGGTTGATACTAACTTGAAACCCAAACAGAATAAGATAGAAAGACAAAGGATAATGATTTCTTATATGAAGATTTGGGGTAGATTCAAAAACTTGACTGTGAGGCCTCTGCCAAAGACCCTTTAAGGGCACCAAAGAGCATTTCCTATATAGTTAGATTTACAAGGATCTCTGGGTTCTACCACAGTTTCCAGGGGTAAAGGCAGACCTTAGCTTCCCCAGCTATTTATGCTGTTCCACTCTTGGGGCTCATCAAGCAAGCAACTGTTCAGAGACAATTTAATTATCACAAGCCCTTATGACTAAGTGGTCTTTTATTAGCCCAAATGGAGTCCCAAGCTTGAGGAGGGGCCACATCCCCCCACCCCTATTCCAGCCTTTCTCCATTAAAGTGAAATATGGCTTTAATATAATCACACCTGGGGAAAGTGCTCTCGTAGTCGTGGATGCCCCGCATCCGCCACGCTCCGGGCTGGGTTTGGCAGCACGTTGAATGATCGGATTAGTCTTAAAGTCAACTGAAGCAGAGCATATTGAGAGCAAATTGTTGGCTGTTACGTGCTTTGGGGCTAACTTGAGTCATAATTTAAGGGAGAAAAGGAAAGAAATGTAATCTATATCCCACAAAACTAAGTTTTATAGTTTATTTATTTAAAGTATGTTTGGGGAAATTATAAGGTAAACAACTCTATCAAATCCAGGTCTTAACTGTTCTTGGGCTTTGTAGCATGAAAAAGGATACAATGGATACAAACATGCTGGTCTCATCTGCAGAAACTACCTGGAGTGGGATTGGAAGACTGTCAGGGAAGAAGGAGCTCAAATTCAATTCCTGAAATAGAATAGGCCACCAAACGAAGAAAACAGAACTCATCCAAGCCACATAGCTTAGATTAAAAGAGTTTTTCACATCCCAAATAACTTCCAAACACCTCACACTTAGATATATATATATACATACATACATACATACATACTTGTGTCTTTCCTAAATTCTTTTTTAATGTGGTACCATTTAATACATGCAATCCTAAGCAATTATTATCTCCATTTTCAATCATGTCAGTTAAGACTCAGAGCAGTTAAGAACTTCAGCAGTATTATAATCCTTATCTCCTTTACTACAAAGTATCTCTTTATGATTATATTACAGTAGTGAGTGGACAGAAGGATATCTTCTTATGTTATAATTTTCATGTTAGTCTCCATAATTTGAAATTGCCTTTAAAAGGTTTAACCTCCTCTTGTTTTTGAAAGAAGTCAGCAATATGACCTGACTGAATCATTCAGCAGTAATTGTCCTCAATCACAGATGATCTACATATTTCAATTATATACATTGCTGGGGAAGTTTATCCATGGGTCCATATCTTCATCCAAATTTAACTTTATAGTTGCAAAGTTCTAAAGGCTGCCACTCTGTAAATATATATATATATATGTGTGTGTGTGTGTGTATTGTGTATATGTGTGTATATACATATTTCAAGCAGGCAGATTCTTACAGCCCCATGGTCTTTAGAGACAAGAAATTATCTTTGTTCTGCCTTGGGGAAATTTTTCTGGCTTGTTTCTCTTTAAATAGCTTGTGTGTTTCTGTTACAGTGAAGGGCCATAGGGAAAAGATCTTTTTTTAATGCTGAATTCTAACAGGAAAACAAGAGAAGAGGTCATGTTGTAAGATAATTTATTTATTTTATTTTATGTTGATTGGGAGAATATTTACAGACTTAACAAGTTTTCTATTCAGTTATTCATATACATTTTGTTATTCATTTCATTGATTACAATTCCCCCATAGTACATCCCACCCATGCCCTGCTTTCCCTACTTCCATTTCTTCTTATTCTCACCCCTTCTAGTTTTCTGAAATTAGACCTTGGAAAAATATGGCCTATTTCCTTTGATATGTTATCTGACACTTCAATTTGAATTCCATATCCCTTTAAAAAATACATTCATTGAATCATTTTGTTCATTTCTCACCTCCCAATTCACTCTCCTACTTGAACCAATGCCACCATAAAGAATTGTGGCATCTTTGTAAGCTGTAGTCCTCTTCTTCATTGAAAGAATTACTTCTTTTGGCACTTTGGACAAAAGTTCCAGTGTCTTAAATTCAAGGGTTATTCCTGCCTAGTGGTAGGAGAGAGAGAAGGGTACAGAGAGAGTTTATTGCTTTTCTAACGATATCCATATGAGCTGTTGTGGTGCCTTTAAAACATGCTCAGGAGATGTCTATATTTTATACAAAAAGTATAATGGCCAGCCAACGTGACTTGACTATAGACTTTTTATCGTAAATATTCCTCACATAGTTCCAAGGAAATAGGCCAGTATGGAAAAGAGACAAGCTATTTTAGGCATAGGAAGTAGACATTTCCTTTACAGTATTTTCTCACACAAATAGTAAAAAAAATGAGTGATTCCAAAATGAAATAAGAAAATTTTTGAGATAATTCCATCTTGCCGCAAATATGTAGAGCTTATGTTACTTAGGGGAGAACTTCCTAGAGGAAGCATGGACATTCAGTTACAGAATTGTCTATTCTAAAGACTTCTGAAGACAAGCACAAGGGTTCTGAGTTGACCTGATAGCTTCAGGGGCAGCAGTTCATAGCTACTAGTTGCTCCAATGGAAGAAGATAAAACTTTCTGCTCATGTAAGACATTACAGTCTGTGAAAAAATACAGGGGCAGTTCTACCCTGTCCTCTAGGGTCATAAGGAGTCGACTTGAGAGGATGACAGTGAGTCTGATTTTGGGTCTGAAAACATGATAGTCATCATATACAAGTCTTGCACAAATTGGTGTTAGACAATGTCCCCTGCACAATGGGAAAAAGAGTGGGGCCCTTGTTTAACACCAGCTCCTATAGGCATTGTCGAGTAACAGGTCTTAAGGAAGAACATAGCCAGGAATCAAAGAAAGCCATCATAAAAACTCTCCAGTTTATTACTTGATACTCTCTTCTAAAAGAAAAATTTGGAATGACACTTCATTCCTTGTATATGGTTTAGGAGTATTCTGAGAAAACTCTCTACTTCAAATTATTTTTCCTTAACGCCCATATTTCCAATTGTCCTGAAAATGTCAACTTCTAGAAGTCAACAAACATTGATAAAATAAGATCTTACATGTGATTCATAAGAAAAATAAAAAGGAAATGAATAGTAGCATTACCAAATTGTATAAATGCCCATTTTAATTTCTAAAAACTACTGGAGTTTTTTCATTCCTTTTTCTTCAAAAAGCAATTACAATTTATCCTCTGTTCTCAACCCAAAAGATTGAATCTTAATTATTTTATAGTGTATGTCATATATGTGTATACATGTGTTCACATATAAAAAGCTAGAGACAGATAAATGAGTACATGAAAAAAAGTTATCTTTTTCCTTTCCAGTCCAGAGTAGTAATAGTTTATAAATTTCCTTCTAAATATTTCGTCTATTCTAAGACATACGCAAAATTAAATTATTCCAACCATACTGAAAGAAGCCCTGATGGTTCTGTGTGCTATTTGCTTTTCTGCTAACATTGAGTCAACAGTTCAAACCCATGATTTGCTCCAAGGGATAAAGATGAAGCTTTCTACTCCTGTGAAAACTTACAATCCTGGAAACTTGATGAAATAGTTCTATTATGCCCTATAGGTTTACTATGATTTGAATTAACTCAATGGCAACTGAGTTGAGAGTTTTGGGAATCTTACTGATTTCCAGTTTTTTCCATTTTATTTTAACATATTATGGACAGCATCCCAGAGGACTAGCTATATCTCACTCGGGACCCTGGTGGCATGGTGGTATGCATTGTACTGCAAACCACAAAGTTAGAATCCCAAAACTGCCAGCAGCTCTGCAAGAGAAAGCTAGGTCTTTCTCCTGGCAAAAAGAATCAGACTCAGAGCTCCACTAGGTCAGTTCTCTCCTGTTCCACAGTGTCACCATGAGTCAGCATATATATATATATATATAAAAAAGGGCTGGGGGAGGTTGACAATATGCCACACTTCATTTCATATTTTTGTCAAGGAGAACTGATAATGAAGCACTATATAGTAGGTAGAGGTTCAAATAACAACAACAAAAATGAGAAAGTTAATAATAACTAGACATGATCAAACTAGACATGATCAATAGTTAATTGGTTTTCTTTTCAAAGGAACATGGCCTCCACAACATGGTTCTATCCCATGGGTTCCCACTTCCTTTTTTTTTTTTTTTAAAACAAGAAAACCCAGCTAAAGTTCTTTCAGTTTCTCAATGGTCTATTTGCTCTCTCAATTCTTTGGCCTATGCATACGCCAGTCACATTTTGTGGTGCTCTTGACATTCCTCCTCCACATACTCCATCTGTTTGGAGTGGACTAACTTCAACTCATGGGCCCCTTTTGTTGTATTGGGTTACACATTGGGCTTCTAACCACAAGGTTAGCAATTGGAAACCAAGAAAAAATAAGACGATTTGCTCCCATAAGGGGTCTCAGAATCCCCCAGGACCAATTCCACTCCTTCCTACAGAGTTACTGATGGTAGGAATCTACTTTATGGCAATGAGATTCTGGGTTCTAACTCCTACCTTCAGGTCTTGAACTTTTTCTGTTCATTCAAGCAGGGTAATTCAGAGAGTCTGTCATGAGATGGGGCAAAGGTGAAAGAGCTAACCTGTGGCTCATCATACTAATAGAAATATATCATCCTTTCAGATATCAGTTGTTGGAAACCCAATGTGTAACAGCTCCTGCCTTTGCAGGAAGAATTCCTTTTCAATTTAACCATTAGGGATGTGCTGACTGAGGAAAGTAATAAGCAAGACCATGAAGTACAAAACATTCTCCATTTAGATAAACCATGGCACATGATGTTTCAGGGTGGTCTAATAACCCCTAGAAAGTGTAGGCATAGGTCATTGTTTCCTGTGATCATTGCAAAATCTGCTCATTGAAATCTGTTTATATTACTTGCTTCATTTCCCTGGACTTTTGAAGCAGTTCAGAGGCAGCAAACTATCCTACTGTATTTTTCAGACCACACAATGCACTTTCCCCCCCTCAAAGTGGAGGAAGAATGAGGGTGCGTCTTATAGGTGAAAGGTGTGGCACTCCAAAACATTTTAGTGTATTGGTACTATTTGGTTCAGAATTTTTTTTCTCATTTCTCTGCTCTAAAAACTGTGTATGTCTTATGGTCAGGTGCATCTTATGGTACAAAAAATATGGTATTTCCTTCTGTCTTACACTTGCAAAATAAACCTAAGAGTTTTTAAAATCAACCTAGTCTGTGTTTGACTGAAATAGTGAAAGGCAATCCTGAGCCCTTGTTCACAGAAAGAAAGAGAACACCAGAATATTTATTGAATACTACTAGTCTGGAAGGCAGACTTGACCGCATCCATCAAAACCTGCTTCCTGAAGCAATGGGTTAGGGAGGCTTTATAGTCAGGACATGGAGGAAGAGACTTTCTGAAACTGTGTGTTCCATTAGATAAACCAGATTTTTCTTTCTTCTTGGATATATGATTTCCCTCCTGGCTGCAGTATTGTCAAGTGAGTCCTTCCTGGCTGCAGGTATTGTTAGCTGCCTCCTGACTTTCAGATGTCAATAGGTCAACCTTAACTCCTAAGGAGAACAGCAAAACCTTGTCCATTCATCACTAATTCTAACAGAATCCCAAAATTGAAACAGAATGAGAGGAGAGGCTGGGTAATCTCAGCAAAAGACTAGGTACAGTGCAGCAGCATTTCTACCTGAAAAGCTTGTTGCCTGCTTCTATGACTTACTTGCTTCTCTGCGTTACTCAGGACAATATTAGATTCATGAACAACTCTTCACATATTGTCTGGCATGTAGTAAGTGTTCAATAACAA